>PITA01025054.1:0-25093 GCA_004023965.1 Spilogale gracilis
TGGAGATGTACTTAATCCAGAATATGGGCTGGTTTCAGACACTTTTGGTTCTCTTCTCACTTGATATCTATGCACATTTGGCCACAAAGACCCCTCTCTCCTTGACGACCTTGTCTCTCCATGGGTTTCTGTGTCACATGTCATGCATCTTTGCCCCCCCCCCCGATACCATCTTCTCTGAATTCTTTCCTTGAATCCAGCCCCTAAATATTGTGGCTCTTCAGAGTTCTGCTGTCAGTCTTCATGCTCTATACGTGCTCTTCCTGGGTGATCTCTTTGATGGCTTCAGTTCCTACAGTAGTACTGAGGACACTCAGATTACTGTCCCCAGAGCTTTCTCTTCATCTCTCAACCATCAGCCCAGTGGATACTGGGAGTCCACCAAGTTCTCTGAGTCCAAAGCTAGACTCATCATGTGTCCTCTTCACTTCCTTCCCAAACATCCCACTCCTATACTCCCTACCTCAGCGAATGGCACCATCACTTACTCATTTATCAAAACCTGGAACTCATTCTTGGCCCATCTTTCTTTCTCACCACTCCTAATCACTTACCTACTTTCATAGATCCCACCTTCTAAATACTCTTGTCTAATACTGACTTTTCGTGTCAATAGCACTTCCATGCTCATCCTTTCCTCCCTGAATAAGCACAGTCTCCACACTACAGCCAGAGCGATTGTTTCCAGAAATAAGCATACGTCATGCCTCTTTGCTGTATCCTTATCTTCTTCTCTATAAAATCCACCCATTAGGTTGTTTTTGCAGGGCTTGGCAGGTCTTCTGTGGTCTCCCCTTGCCTACCTTTCTATCCCGTCTCTCATCATTTTCTGGGTAGTTCATGCTGCATGACTTCACACAGATGTCTCTGCCTGGCATATTCTTTTCTGCACTTCCTCTGTGGTTACTTAGGATCTACCCACTCTTCAAAGACCAGCTTGAGTCCTACCTCCTGCAGGGTGCCTTCCATAATTCTTCAAATTGAGTTAGGCTTGCTGTAGCAAGCTGCCTGTTGCCAAAAAGAGGAAGTAAGGTATGTTTCTTCACCCTTTAGTTTGTCAGTTCCTCATCGCAAATTCCAGTGGCTTCAGCTACTGCCAGGCTTGCAGTAAGAGAGAGATGAGGCAAAGGGCAAGACAGTCCTGAGTGGACTGGTACTACCTTGATAATCTAAAAATTGTGCTTCCTTTTCTTCTCTGGTATTTTTTTAAGAGAGGGAGTGAGGGTGGGGAAGGGCAGAGAGAGAGGGAGAGAGAGAATCCCAAGCAGATTCTACACCCTGTTTAGAGCTTAGGCTCAATCTCACAATCTGAGATCATGACCTGAGTAGAAATCAAGAGTTGGGCACTTAACCAACTGAGCCACCCAGGTGCCCTTTTCTCTAAAAGGTATTTAAAGATAATTCCTTTCCATATGAATTCTTCCATGGTACTGGTTTTTAAAAAATCCAGTCTGATAATCTTTGAGTTTCAGTGGGCTTGCTTAGTAATATACTCTTATAATTATTTTTGAGTCTATCATCTTACTACTTGTTTATTTGTTCCGAGTGTTCTTTGTTTCTTCATTCCACTTTTCTTGACTTTTTTCAAATTAATCAAAAACTTTAATTATTCTCCTTATATTCTGTACTATATTTTGAGTTTTACGGTTTTAAAAAGTTATTCTTTTGTTATTCTAGAACAGGGATTGGTAGGTATTTTTGAAAGGGTTTTAAAAATACAAAAAATATGCTACAGTATATTTTACACAGACTCCGTATTCTGTGCAAAGCCCAAATTATTTATTCTCTGGCTCCTTACAGAAAAAATGTCCTGACACCTAATCTATGAGACTAAAATATGCGTCTTTGACTTAGTACAGCCTCACCTAAATTGCCCATTTCCCAAACAATGCAAAATCTAACAATGGTTTACATCCATTTTTTTCTTCCTGCTCTTTGGACAATTTTTGTCATATATTCAACTTCTATATGTATATTTAAAGTTCTAGTAATTGTTGTCATTTTTGTTGCTTTAAACAATGTTCTATGATATATATCCACACATTTATGATTTCTGGTGTCCATTTTTTTCTCTCAATTGTACACTTCCATCAGGGTTCATTTTCCTTTAGCCTAAAGAAGTTCTTTAATATTTCTTTTACTGTGAGTCTTTTAATACTTAATTACCTGTCTTTTTGGAGAGCAAACAGCTTTCATTTCTTAAGGACATATTTATTGAGTATAGTATCTTAGCATGGTAGTTTCTTTCCCTCCCTCCCTCCCTTCCCTCCTTCTTTTCCTTTCCTTCTCTCTCTCTCTGTCTCTCTCTCATGTATTAACCACCTCTGATCCATAGAAACACGACTTTGACTTTTCATGAAGTATAATTTATTTCCAAATAATAGTTGTTTTCTGGATTGAGTCAGATATCTAATAACTATGTCTCTAAAGTTCCAGAGTACCTATCAAGCTATTCAGGCAGTCCCACTGAAGCCCATTTTGATGAGAGCTTCAAAGGGTGGGCAGAAATTTTCATTTGGTATAAAACTCACAATGGATGCTAGATCCTCAAATGTCCAATTATCTTTTTGACCACTTGGAAATCCTTTATAAGCTACATTAATTGTGCAAGTTTGTGAAGTGCAGAACACAGTTTTGGACTCTTCTGGCTTAACCCTCTGAGCTACCCAGGCACCCTGAGAGAGATAGAATCTTAAGTGAACTCCATGCTGAGAATCAGCTTCTTGAAATCAAGCTTTGCACTGAGATCATGACCTGAGCTGAAATCAAGTCAGCCACTACACTGACTGAGCCACCCAGGTGTCCTGATATTGAGTGTTTCTAATAAGAGAGTAGTATCAGGGTTTGAATCTGAAGACTTTATTTTGTGAATGATTATGCCTCTCTTCTTTCTCTATACCAGGGGAAGGATGCAAGACTTTCTCTGGGGAAACCATAGCTCTCTTACTGAGTTTATTCTTCTAGGATTCTCTCATAACAAAGAGATAAATGTTATTCTATTCAGTGTCTTCCTCTTCCTCTATCTCATCACCCTTCTGGGCAACGGGCTCATTTTCACCTTGATACGCATGGACTCCCGCCTCCACACACCCATGTACTTTTTTCTCAGTGTCCTATCCATTATGGATATGGGCTATGTCACCACCACCGTGCCCCAGATGCTGGTACATCTGGCTTGCAAGAAGAAGACCATCTCCTACATTGGATGTGTGGCCCAGATGTACATCTTCTTGATGCTAGGAATCACTGAGTCTTGGCTTTTTGCAATCATGGCTTATGACAGGTATGTGGCCATCTGCCATCCCCTGAGATATAAAGTCATCATGAGCCCTTTGCTATGTTGGTCAATGGTGGCCTTCTGTGGATTCTGGGGTATCAGCTGTGCCCTGATATATACTGTTTCTGCTATGATTCTCCCCTATTGTGGTCCCAATGAGATCAACCACTTCTTCTGTGAGGTACCTGCAGTCTTAAAGTTAGCCTGTGCAGATACATCTCTCAATGATCAGGTGGATTTCATTTTGGGCTTCATCCTTCTGTTGGTTCCACTTTCCCTCATCATCATTGTCTATATCAATATTTTTGCTGCCATCTTGAGAATTCGCTCAGCCCAAGGGCAGTTCAAGGCCTTTTCCACCTGTGCTTCCCACATCACTGTGGTCACTATGTTTTCCATACCATGTATGGTTATGTACATGAGACCTGGTTCTGAGTCTTCCCCAGAAGAGGACAAGAAGTTGGCTCTATTCTACAACATCATCTCTGCTTTCCTCAACCCCATCATCTATAGTCTTAGGAACAAAGATGTGAAGAGGGCTTTCCTGAAAGTGACCGGCTGGGGCAAAGCACCAGAATGAAGTCACAGAAGCATGGGCATGAGCAACGAACTCAGACAAAACCTACTGACTTCTCCATCCAAATTCTTTCCAACATCCAGTAGACACATATACTATATTAATCAATTAGACCCAGTAAGATAATATATGAGAACACCCAGAAGGTTATGGCAGTAGGTTTCCCTCAAACATAAAGACCCCAGACAGGGAACTCTATGAAGGCACACCTATATTTGATTCATTTCTATATCACCAGTTTACAAGACATGGCATAGAATTTGTATCAATATTCATGTTTTCTATTACTGAATGAACATGATGTGAGTGCTTGAGCTCTGGACTCATGAAATAAGTTCAAAGTGATAAGCATAAGATGACTTCCAGCCTCCTAGGTCAGTGACACCATTGTAGTTCAGACAGGGATTTCACAAGTTCTGAAGACAGAATAATTTAAGAAAAACAATGGTGGTCATATAAAATACGGTTCAGGAAAATAATACAGGTTACTTTTCATTCAGTACTATTAGAAGAGTATGAATATAGGACACATAATCCCTCATGCCACTAAAGGAAGGAGCTCTGTCTCAGTGAATTGATATTTGAAGGGAGAAATAGGATCTCCTAGCGACTGGGAAAATCTCCCACTCAGACACTTTCATAGGGTATTCTCAACTTTCCTGTACCTCTCAACTGAAGTACACTGACATATAGTGAACTGTAGATATTGAAAGTATACAATTTGGTGAGTTTTGAAATACATATATACTTGTGAAAACATCACCATGATCAAGATCATTTTCATCACCATCCCCCAAAGTCTCCTTGTGACTCTTTGCAGTTCCCCTTGTATTAATTACCTATTAGTATATAACAAATTACCCCATTTTTTTGTGGCTTAAAACAACAAACATCTTTTTTTTGTAGTTTCTGTGGGTTAAGAATCTGAGTGAAGTTTAGATGGATCCTTTGGATTAGGGAGGTGTCACAAGGTGCAATCAAGACACCAGCTACAGAAATCCTAACACTTAAATGGGGAAGGATCTTTGTTCCTGGCTCTTGGATTGAGAGTATTACTTTTTTCCTGGCAGTTTTATAGAGCATTCATCAGTCTCTTCCATGTGGGCTTCTCCTTGGAGGAGCTCACCACTTGGCAGCTGGCTTCATCAGGGAGGGTTAGCAGGAGGGAGCAAGGATAATTTTTAACCTAAATTTGAAAGTGATTTCCCATTATTACTAGGTCCAGCCCAAACTCAAGGGGATGGGATTACCCAAGGGCATGACTACCTGAGTGCTGAAGTTATTGATTCAAGCATAGCTTCTCTCTTGAGATTTAGACTCTTGTTCATCAAGGAATTGTTGGGGACGGCGTGATCCGCCCCTCCCACCATGCCGCAAGCCACCAAAAACTTTGGTGGAGGTACCCGTGAATGTGGATGAAAGTCCCTCCAGGTTTTCCCCACCAAGAATCTGGAAAGTCACGTACCCTGTGGGCAGGGGAGATATGTCCTTTGTGTCCCTGGGACGTGCACCTGGGCAAGCACTCATCCAAGGCATGGAGAGCCATGATCCTCCCTCAAAGTGAGGGAGCTCTGCAAAGTTGCGGTCATCGACACCAAAAAATATTGTTTCCATTGTTCCTTGTCTGTTTAACTATTATAACTTCTTTGACACTATTTCCTCACTTCACTTATAATGCTTTCCCTTATTCTCAGTTTTGAATCCTCTCATGCCAATCCTTATGAAGCTTGATAATTGTAGGATTGTGGGGGCACAACATACTAATTTTAAAACCTAGTAAAATCTTTACTAATATAAGTAGCTTAGATATTGCAACTTCCTGTTTGCATGACCACTTTTTCGCCTCCCTATGCTAGGGAGAAGTAAAACATTCTAATGAGATAAGGGTTTGCAGGAACCATCTGTTGCTCAGGACATGCCTGCCTGTGATCAATCATTCTATAGATTAAGATATAATGAGCACATCCTGTTTTTGCATGGACCCTCTAAAAACACTATTATCAATATTGTCACTCAAGATTGATGATCCATCACTTAAAGAAACTCTGTTCATATCGTTTCCACCTGAAAAAACATGTGACTCTCTGCTATAAATAAAGAGCCCTGAGAACAGTATTTTCAGGAGATCCCTACACCACCTTTGAGTTTGATCTCCTCACTTTGAAAGCGCTGACGCCTTCCCTCACCCTCGGACCCTGACTGCTACTGGGGCTGGCTCCTGGCAAGGAATTTTTTGGGAATTAGCATCACCAGCATCATTCAGGAGTTAAGAAATGCAGAAGCCATTCCTCCTCCCACTTGGTTTAGCAAGAGTGGCCAGGAGGCAGTCTCAGCTTCTAATTAATCAGAGCCATAGATCTTGTCTCTAATGAATGAATTCCCCCTTTGAGCACAAATTCAAAGTTGTGGGGACAGGAAGCAAAAATCTGTGGAGAGCTATTTCATATTGGTGGCAGGGACAACTCCTGTTGCATCTCTCTCCTGGCTCCTGGATCTGTGCTTTTTCTTTCAGAGGAAGATGGTACCATATAGTGACTACTAGTAAGTCATTAAGTGCATTCTATAGGACAGCACTACAAACTTACAAAATGTTGTCTTCCAGGTGGCATGATAATTGAAACTTAAGATTCCACAATCCTCTTAGGCCCAGGAGTTTCTGAGTGTTTGACCACAATGGGAGACCACTGAATTCTGTGAGTGAGTTGACGGTCACACTTTTGGAGATAAAGTATGTCTCTTGGTTGGAGACGATGCTGTATGGGATACTTTAGTGATGGATAACACACTCTGTAAGACCATTAATGGTGAATTGTCAGAGATGCTTCAGGCAGGAAACCTGAATATGTCTCTATTGCTGGGAGGACAGACTGCAGCCCCTTCATGATGGAGAGTGTCTAATGTAATTTATGTGTCACCAGGAAACTGGCAGCTCCCTCAGGGAATGGTGCCACATCAGAGGCTCAGCATCTGTCTCTGCTGCTGGGGTCTTGCACATAGCAGTGGCAGTGGTCCACTCAGCCTTGGTGAGGCTGACTCCATGCAACTGGGTCCACACATAGCCTCTGTCATGCTGCAGTGGCTGGAGCAAGCACTCGTGTGGTTCAGGGAAAAGCTGACCCATCTACAGGCGGATCATCTAGTCCACCTGATTATTGAGAGACATCCCCACTGTAGATGCTCACTGTGCATATTTATGTAGCACCCGATTATGTTCATATTCTGGGTCTGGGAGAGGCACAGCCACATGACCTCCTCTAGACCCCACATCATTAATCCTCCAGTCTTTTTCTTTCCAAGTTTCTGGGCCCCCCTTCCATCCCATTAACAACTGCCCATGAAATAATGTATAGCCACATGAGAAGGCTTCTCTCATTCCCTACAAAGCAGACAGCCAGATATACCATCTAAAATTCTGCTCATGGAAACAAATTGTCCTTTACCATACTCAGTGCTGTCTTAAACTAGGCTTTTCCCTCCTCTGTTAACTAAATATAGGGCATTCCCCATGTGATTGAAGGAGAGGCAGCAAAGTAGAAGCAAGAACCATGGGAGACTTGGTGAATACTTATGAAGCTCAATACCTAGACCTCAGATTGTATGTAAAATTTCCATTTTAGAATAGAATTCTTTTGTGTGTGTCCAACTGGATGGTTCCTGGATATGATAACACAGTTTAGGCTGGGCCATTTTCTTTGCCTTGTCATGTGGTAACCCATAGTTAAGCTTTCAGTTTCTACCAGGACACAGGAGTTACTAAAAAAAACCACATTTTATTTTGAAATAAAACAATTCACAATAAGTTGCAAAAAATAGTAAGTTGAGCTCTTGAGTACCCTTTATCTAGCTGTCCCATAATGATGACATCTAGAATTGTACCACATTATCATACCCAGTATGACATCAGCACAATGCTAGTAACTAAACTATAGACATTATTAGAATTTCGCCATTTATTACCTGTACTCATTTTGGGGGATATATGGTCTTATGGAATTTTATCAAATCCATAGGTTCATGTAACCACAATAAGGATACTAAACTGTTCCATTACCACAGAGAAATCTGATGCTGATGGTCACTGATCTGTTTTTCTGTCACTTTGATTTTGAAAATGTTATGCAAATGGAACCATGAAATATGTAACTTTTTAAGGTGAATTATTTTCAAAACCCAGCGTAATGCCTTTGAGATCCATCCAGATTGTTGTGTCTATAAATATTGCTGAGTAGGATTAACTTGAGTGGAGGTACAAGAGTTTATCCATTCACCTGTTGAAGGACATTTGTATTGTTTTTAGTTCTGGGCAATTATGATGAAATTTGCTATGAATATTTGTGTATCATTAAAAATAATAAGTTATTTTTCCCTAGAATAAAGTCCCAGGAATGTGATTACTGGGGTCATATGATATGTGTATGCTTATAACAATATTCTAACACAAATATGACATCCACTACATACCTACTGGGATGACTATCATTTAAAAAACTACATTAACGGGCACCTGGGTGGCTCACTGGGTTAAAGCCTCTGCCTTCGGCTCAGGTCATGATCTCAGGGTCCTGGGATCGAGGCCTACATCAGGCTCTCTGCTCAGCAGGGAGCCTGCTTCCTCCTCTCTGCCTGCCTCTCTACCTACTTGTGATCTCTCTCTCTCTCTCTCTCTCTCTCTCTCTGTCAAATAAATAAATAAAGTCTTTAAAAAAAAACTACATTAACGAGTACCGATGAAGATGTGGAAAAATTGAAACTCTTACATGTTGCTGGTAAGAATGCAAAATGGTACTGCTGCTTTGGGAAATAGTATGACAGTTCTTTAAAATGTTAAACTTAGAGTCATCATATGATCTGTCAATTCCACTCCCAGTTATATATCTAAGAGAAATGAAAACATATATGTTTAACAAAAACTTATATATGAATATTCCTAGCAGCATATTCACCCCCAAAGTGGAATCAACTCAAATGTCTATCAACTGAATGGGTAAAAAAAATGTGGTTTATCCATATGATGAAATACAACTTTGCAATAAAAAAGGATGAACAGTTGATACATGCTAAATGGATGATTCTTTTTTTAATTTTTTTTTGTTTTTTCAGTGTTCCAAGATTCATTGTTTATGCTCCACACCTAGTGCCCTCAGTACCCACCACCAGGCTCTTCCATCTCCCCCACCCCCTCTCCTCCAAGACCCTCAGTTTGTTTCTGAGTCCACATCTCTCATGTTTCATTTCCATCCCTTAATTACCCTACTTTCCATTTCCTTTCCTTCTCCTACTGTCCTCTATATTACTCCTTATGCACCACAAGTAAGTGAAACCATGTGATACTTGACTTTCTCTACTTGGCTTATTTCACTCAGCATAATCTCTTCCAGTCCAGTCCAAGTTGCTACAAAAGTTGGATATTCATCCTTTCTGATGGAGGTATAATACTCCATTGTATATATGTACCACATCTTCTTTATCCATTCATCTGTTGAAGGGCACCTTGGCTCTTTCCACAGTTTGGCGATTGTGGCCATTGCTGCGATGAACATTGGGGTACATATGGCCCTTCTTTTAACTATATCTGTATCTTTGGAGTAAACACCCAGTAGTGCAATTGCAGGGTCATAGGGTAGCTCTATTTTTAATTTTTTAAGGAATATCTGCACTGTTTTCCAAAGTGGTGCACCAACTTGCATTCCCACCAACAGTGTAAGAGGGTTCCCCTTTCTCCGCAGCCTCTCCAACACTTGTTGTTTCCTGTCTTGTTAATTTTGGCCATTCTGACTGGTGTAAGCTGATTTCTCAGTGTGCTTTTGATTTGAATTTCCCTGATAGCTAGTGATGATGAACATTTTTTTCATGTGTCTGTTAGCCATTTGTATGTCTTCTATGGAGAAGTGCCTCTTTGTGTCTCCTGCCCATGTTTTGATGTGTTCATCTTCTTTTTGGATGTTGAGTTTGAGTAGTTCTTTACAGATCTTGGATATCAGCCCTTTGTCTGTAGTGTCATTTGCCAATATCCTCTCCCATTCTGTGAATTGCCTCTTTATTTTGTTTTCTGTTTCCTCTGATGTGCAGAAGCTTTTTATTTTGATGAAGTCCCAAAAGTTCATTTTCGCTTTTGTCTTCTTTGCTTTGGAGATGTGTCTTGAAAGAAGTTGCTGTGGCTGGTGTCAAAGTGGTTACTGCCTATGTTCTCTTCTAGGATTTTGATGGATTCCTGCCTCACATTGAGGTCTTCATCTATTTTGAGTTTTGTTGGGGACATGCGTGATCCACCCCTCCAGCCAGGCCCAAGCCACCGGAAAACTTTGGTGGAGGTACCTGTGAATGTGAATGAAAGCCCCTCTGGGGTTTCCCCCCCGCCTAGAATCCGGAAAGCCACATACCCTGTGGGTCAGGGCAATATGTCCTTTGTGTGCTTATTCAAGACATATAGTTCCATTTAATCCTCCTCCTGGTAATCATATCTCTGTATCTCTTATCTGTATTTCTTGATCCCTGTGCCTCAATGGTCTCAATTTCTGTGAGTTTAAGCAATCACTCTGTACTCTGCAGTAACAATACTAATCCTGTCTCTAGGGCGGGTGCAAAAGCAGTTAAAGATTTAACTGGACCACCCAACTTCTTTACTTGGGAATAATAAAAGACTGGGACCCTTGACAGTCAAGAGAGACAAAGCCATGAGACAGAGAGAGACTGAGAGCCTGCAGACTGAGAGACAGAGAGAAAAAGGCAGAGGGCCTGCGAGGAAGCAGCAAGAGAGCCTTAGAGGAGAGAGCAGGAGAGCTGGCAAACAGCAAGAGAGCCTGCAAAGAGAGACTGAGAGAGACAGAGAGACAAAGGCGGAAACAGCAAGAGAGCCTTAGAAGAGAGAGCAAGAGAGCAGCAAGAAACAGCAAGAGAGAGCCTGCAAAGAGAGACAGAAGCAAAGAAGCAAAGAAAGCAGCAGAAAGAGAAGCAGACAGAGAGTAGAGAGACAGAAGAAGAGAGAGAAGTAGAGCAAGAGGGCCAAAGCCAGAGCTAGAGAGCCAATGCTAAAAGCCAGAGAGTGCACCTGAGCCTGCCTCATAGGTCTCTCCTGGCTGACCTCGGGTCGGTCAGCTTGCATTAGATTCCCGTGTCCAAGTTATTATTTCACCCACCAGACATCCCGCGGTTTGGGACCCACATCTCTCTGCCGAGGCTGGCTTCCCCGGCGGTAACAGAGTTTGTCTTTGTGTTTGGTGTAAGAGAATAGTCTAGTTTCATTCTTTTATATGTAGCTGTTCAATTTTCCCAGCACCATTTATTGAAGAGACTGTCTTTTTTCCACTGGATATTTTTTCCTGCTTTGTCGAAGATGATTTGACCATAGATTTGTGGGTCCCTATCTGGACTCTCTACTCTGTTCCATTGGTCTCTTTTCTGTTTTTGTGCCAGTACCATGTTGTCTTGGTGATCACAGCTTTGTAATAAAGCCTGAAATCAGGTAACATGATGTCCCTAGCTTTGTTTTTCTTCTTCAACAACGAAATGGATGATTCTTGAAATCAGTGAGAAAAGCTAATCAGAAAAGTCTGCATTTTATGCAGTTCCATTTGCATAAAATGTCTATAGCAAGTAAATCTATAGACGGAAAGTAAATTAGTAGTAATTGGGTAGAACTGGGGATAAAAGCAGAGATAAGAGTGATTGCTAATGGGTATGGAATTTGGGGGGGGTGATGAAGATGTTCCTAAATGGGATTGTGGTGATAGTTACATAACCCTGTGAATATAATAACAACCATGTATTTTCAAGCACAGTTCAAGTGCACGTGTTTTATGGTATGTAAATTATATCTCAATATGGCTGGTTTTGTTTTGTTTTGTTTTATTTATTTATTGTGTATGTTAGTTACCATACAGGACATCCATACAGCTGTTTTTTAAAAAAGCATATACCAAACTGTTTTACAGAGATGCTGTACAGTTTTACATTTCCACTAGCTATGTATGAGAGATCCATTTACTCTGCAACCTTTCCAGCATTGAGTGTGGTCAGTATTTTTTATGTAAGCCAATATAGCAGATTAAATAGTGTAATAGTGGAGTGACACCTCTCCGTGGCTGTAATTTGCATCTGATGAATAGCTCATGATGTTGGAGAGCGTTTAGGTGGCTCAGGCTGTCAAGCGTCTACCTTTGGCTCAGTTCATGATCTTAGGGTCCTGGGATGGACTCTGCATTCAGCCGGGAGTTTGCTTCCTCCCCGCCCTCTGCCCCTCCCCCCACTTGTTCTCCCTCTCTCTCTCTCAAAGAAAATAATAAAATCTTTAAAAAAATGATAAAGACTGAAAATATTGAGCTAGTCATTCCACTCAAAAGGATAGGCTAGAGTAAACAGAAAGAAAGCAAGAGGGAAATCATAAAGACAAAAGCAGAAGTCATTTGTAGAAGGTTAATTAATAAAGCCAATATATGTGTCTTTGAAAATACAAAGCAGATGCTCCTCTGGCAAAATTGTTCCAAGAATAAAAGGAGAAGAAAGATACATTTTAAGAATGAAAAGGGAGATACAGAGCTACACATACAGTGAACTTAAAAAAACAACTTGATGTCAGTAAACTTGAAAACCTAGATAAAATGGACAATTTTCAAGATAACTGTGGAAATAGGAAATCACCAGAAGCTCTGTGGAGGAGGGGTTAGTTTGCATGCCACCACTGCAGACATGGTCAAATCTCTGGACAGAGAGGGCTGAGATACTGGCAATGGAACTCGCTGAGGAGGCTCTGTGTGAAAGCTTGTTCCAGAAATGGAAGACGTTTGCCCTGATTGAGGAAAAAATGAAGGGTCTGTAATAATGCCAGAGACTCTATGAAGGCACACTATGTGTCTGTGTTCACTGGGATTTCCTGGGAGTCCAGGATTCCATCCCTGTAGTGTGTATGTGAGGGAAGGGGCTCATAGAGTGGATGGGATCCTTGAAAACCACTATTTGCCAGATGTCTGGGTATATCATGATTGGCGGTGAGATTAAATTGGGGCAAGAGGGGGGGCTAGAGAATGAGTTGAAAACACAGACAATGTAAGCTGTCCTAGTTAGTTTAATTTGTTAATTTGAAAAGGGGGGGTGTGCATATGTGTGTGTGTTTATGCGTGTGTGTGTGTATGTACAGAAGTATGACTCAGTGGCCCTCTCTCCTATTCTAAGCTTTAATGCCTGACTTCAAGGGTGAAGAGGTATTTACAACTGTTAAAGGTGTGATCACAGTATGCTGTTCACCAGCTGTTTCTTGCCTTTATGTTCTCAGTATCATGCTGTGAGCATTCACATCATTAAATATTCTTATAAAATACATTTTCAGTGGCGACATAGTACACCATTATGTGGCCATACCATAATATATTTTAATCACTCATGCACAATTACAGAATGTTTTCAATGGGTTCCAATTTTTTCCTATTTAACTAATCAAATAAAAATAATTGTGTTACTTTTCCTGCCCTTTTGATGTTTATTTCCTAAAATGTCCTAAAAGTAGAAGTAGAAAGTAGGAAGTTATGAACGTATTTAAGATTCTTGATACATAAAGCCAAATCACCTTGCAAAAAGATGGATTCCTACTCCCACAAGCAATGTATGGAAGTACGTGCTTCACACTCTTCTAGCCACCTCTGAGTCTATTGTTTAAAAACTGTCTGTTTCAGGGGCGCCTGGGTGGCTCAGTTGTTGAGCGTCTGCCTTCGGCTTGGGTCATGATCTTGGGGTCTTGGGATTAAGCCTCGCATAGGGCTCCCTGCTTCTCCCTCTCTCACTCCCCCTGTTTGTGTTCCTTCTCTAGCTGTGTTTCTCTCTGCCAAATAAATAAATAAAATCTTAAAAAAAAAAAAAACCTGCCTGTTTCAAAGGCAAAAAAGTGATCCTGTTGATACATTTGCATTTCTTCAGTGCCCACTGTGGTGGGATTTTCCCATATGTTTATGGATGATTTGAAAGTCTTTTTTAATGAACTGTTCAGATCTGTTGCCAGTTTTCTGGGATATTTGTATTTTTCTTACCCATTTGTAAGAGCTCTTTCTATGTTATTGTCCACATGTCTGTAAGTCTATTGCAATGAAACATCCTATTTTGTTATCAGCCTTTTAATTTTCCTTCTCTATCAATGCAAAACTCTAGTTCTTATGTAGAGGCATAGGGCAGTATCTTTGAGGGCATCCCTGGTCTCCTGTGGGGAGTATAGGCATCCATATTGAATCAGCCAACCCAGCTGATTTTTTTTTTTAACAAGGAGTTTCATAGCCAATGTATATCAGCAAGCGGCTGGGAAAGGACAACCCAAGGGGTTGGTTGTTAACTTGTGGAATGGGTCCCTAGAACCTCATGGAGATTGCTTTGTTGGGTACTGGAATTGCTACGGCAGCAAACAGGCAAAATCCATACGTAAGCACGATCCCAGGAACATGACCCTGAAGATGGGTGAAACTTGGGAAAAAGCAATGTACATTTGTAAAAATTCTATGAGGATTAAGCAGAGTTTCAAGGAAGGTCTCTCCAAACAAGAGGGAGCAGAGCACAAACCACCCATGGAGATTTTAGCCTCTCTCTGGACTGCTTAAATTTTGCATGTGAGGGAACACTATGCCTACACTCCTCTGTGTAATTTTACTCACCCTCAGGTAGACAGAGTCGCTCTTCCTCAACATCACCCAAAACAGGTTACAGTTTTCCAAAATAGACTTTGTTAGGAACAAGGGGAAAAAGAAATCCAAGAGGTATAAAGACACAAAGGCACAAAACCAAATGGCCACATAGTAGGACTGTAAGATGATTCCAGGGTGCACAATTTGTGGATGGGAGAGAAGGGTTCACTTCTTTGTTCTCGAGTCTCTCCCTTTAGGATTTATTACTACTACTCCCACGTCCCTTGTTGTTGTTGTTTTTTTCCATTTATTCTCTAGGGTCCCAGTCCCTTCCATAGCCCAGAAGAGGATCATGGCTAATTCAAGGTTGACAGTTCATCTTGAGAAATAAATTTTAAAAATTGAAACTAATATCTGTTGAAAGTTATTGCCAGTCTTATACTAAACACATTTTATATAGTATCTCACTTGATCATCACAACTTCCCTGTGAGGAAGGGATATAAATGTTAGAGTAAGTTAAATGACTTGTAAAATGTCACATATCTATTAATGTTCAAATCAAGTCTCTCATCCTGCTCTGTCTGTCACTGAGGTCCCTGCTCTTGACCAATGTACTGTACCTTTACAATCCCCTCTGTCCCAATCCACATCACTGAGATACTGCCATTGTCTGAGCACCCAGTTGCCTCCTGCTGGGCCAGGGTGATGGTGTAATGTGATGGAGTACAGCCTCCCAGACCTCATGGAAGAGTCTTTGGTGCGATTGTGAGTGTGAGTCCTTCTTTGCTCAGTTCCCAGGGTCTTCCACTTTAAAGCCTTACTCTGGGGCCCCACTCCACCCCATCAGTTTGAGGAAAGCCTTTTTCACATCCTTGTTCCTCAGACTGTAGATGACAGGGTTGAGGAAGGCTGTGGCAATGTTATAAAAAGGGCCATTTTCTTGCCACTGTTTGACAAGGAGTCAGAGCCAGGACTCATGTATGTGATGATGCATGGAACGGCAAACATGGTGACCACGGTGATATGAGAGGCACAGGTGGAGAAGGCCTTGATCTGTCCCTGGGCTGAGTGGATCCTCATAATGGTGGCAAAGATGTTGGCATAGACGATGACAACCAGGGTCAGGGGGACCACGATGACATTGAAGCCTGTGATGAAGTCCACCAAGTCATTGAGGGATGTGTCTGCACAGGCCAGCTTCAAGATGGCAGGGACCTCACAGAAGTAGTGGTCAATTTCATTAGGGCCACAGTAGGGCAGGTGCATAACAAAGAAGGTATAGGTCAGGCCACCCACCACTCTATAGGTTACACAGGTGCCTACCATGAGGAGACACATCCAGTGGCTCATGATGACCTTGTACCGGAGAGGATGGCAGATGGCTATGTACCTGTCCATGGACATGATGGAGAAGAGGCAGGACTTGGTGACTCCAAAGAGGAGGAAGATGTACATCTGGGCCACACACCTAGCAAAAGAGATGGCCCTCTTCTTGCTGAGGATATGTATGAGCGTCTGGGGCACGGTGGTGGTTGTATAGCACATATCCAACATGGAAAGGACACCGATGAAAAAGTACATGGGTGTGTGGAGGCAGGAGTCCTGGTGGATAAGGGTGATGAGGAGGCTGTTGCTCATGAGGATGAGCAGGTAAAAGATGAGAAAGAAGGTGAAGAGCAGAGGGTTTGTCCTGGGGTTGGGGGCGAAGCCCAATAGAATGAATTCTGTCACGGTGGACTGGTTGAGTTCCTGCACTGTGATCCATCTGTTTAAAGAGTTTTGAGGGTATGTAATTGATTGGGTGTCTATGCAACAAGGATGTGTAAGGAATTTTCACAATCATTTCAGGTATGCATCTTAACAGGAAGTTTGGATTGGCAGATGGAGGCACTGTGAGATATGTCCCCATAGTAGCTTGGGTGGTATTGGGGTTGGGTTCAGGATTTAGTTGAGGGTCATGGTGATGAGAATGGTGGAAGCCAAATCAGGGAGGTATGCTGTGCTTTGCTCTGGACTCTAGGTACATTTTTCCTTTTCCCGACACAGCTTTGCTTTTCTATTATTCACCCTATTTTCTGTTTTCTCTTGGAAGTATAGAGGTTGCAAATACTTGGTTTCCGATTATGATCAAGGAAGGACTATTATACTAATTATTTGGGTTAAGGTTTATCTTTTTTTTTTTTAAATCACTGTTAGGGTTAGGACTAAGGTTAGGATGCAGGGTTAAAGTCAATGCTATGCAGAATAAAAATTAGAGTTAATATTTAAGATTTAGCTTTTTCTGGTGAATGAATTTTTTCATTGGTGTTCATTAATTAAGTCAGTCATTTGACAAATTTGTACCAAATGCTTACTATAATATTGTCTTCCAAAATGTGAGGGGTATTTTGTAATCAAAGAAAGATCATGGATGAAGTGAGTATAGTCCCATAAACAATTTTTAGAGTTAGCAAAATGAAATAAATGGCCTCAGCACATCAACCCCAGCACATCATGCAAAGAGTATATAATTTTAATGATGTGTATATTGTATAATTAATCTTCATTTATCATACCTTCTCAATGAGAAACTCTTCAAAGACTCCTTTCCTTCACACTATCCATATGGTGCCAATAAGTTGGTTTTGCTTTGTTGGAGACCATAAACATAATGAAATTAAAAAATTTTCCCTGTGGCTGGTCTACCTTTTAGTATACATTGCCTTTCTGGTTTTATGGATCAGAAAAATTTATATTTTCACAAAACCCAGAGTTTTGTTAAAAAGAAATTTGTGGAGAGAAGTTACAATTTGTCATGAAGAGATTCCTGGGCACCTGGGTGGCTCAGTTGGTTAAGCGACTGCCTTCGGCTCAGGTCATGATCCCAGAGACCCGGGATCAAGTCCCACATCGGGCTCCCTGCTCAGCGGGAAGCCTGCTTCTCCCTCTCTCACTCCCCCTGCTTGTGTTCCCTCTCTGGCTGTGTTTCTCTCTGTCAAATAAATAAAATCTTTAAAAAAAAAAAAAGAGTTTCCTAAGCTCATGCACTCTGTCCAGGTGGTTACCCTAGCCTACATCCTTAACCATTGCTGAATTATACACCCTTTGTTCCCATGGCTTTGTAGATTGCTCTCAACTTTCTGGTTTGTGAACTCTCACAGAGACATTTAATAACATATCTCCCAAAACTTTTGATACTGAAAGAGTATCTCTTACAAATGATGAGCCAGCATCATGCTTAAAACTATATCATAGAGCTCACTTAATGGCTGTCTGCAGGCCAAATATAACCCATGGGTATATTTTGTATGGTTTTTTAAAGTTAAATTAATTTCCAGTATTTTAAAAAATGGAGTTTACTCAGAAAAAATTAGATTTTCAGCATCACAAACTAGAGTTGGCAATAATGGGCCATATTCCTCCAGCCAGCAGAAGGTGAGCATATGATTCTTCTTTGGATGGAGTGTGAACTCCCCAATTCATGATATTCCCTGTGGTCCCTTATTTTTTGTAGACTAGTTTTACTCAGTTAAATTGCCTATGCTTGCCCCAGACCCCATGCATTTGAATTTATGATTCCTGTTCTAATAGTGTATACTCAAAATGAGAGCTACTCTTACTGCTGGTATATCATATTATTCAGAAAGCTGTAGCCAAAGAAATAGTTTAAGGCAAGGAAATAAAATTACACAGATCGTAAAATTATAATGATTTGCAAATGTCATATTTATCTTATCTGAGAATCCAAGAGAATCAACAGATGCAGTTCTAGAACTAATGGAAGAGTTTGGTTAAATTGGCTTAATATAAAAATACAGGGGGCCCGGGAGCTTTTGTGACACCAGCAGCTGACCCTGACACCTGCCTGCTGTCCAGCGGGTCTCCCTGAGCCCGGCTCCTTGAGATGTACATGCATCCGCTTAACCCCAGGCAACCAAATTAAATTTTAAAAAAGTGGAGGGGGGATTCAAAGAACAATATGCATAGTAAGCTCCCATGTGTACAGAAGTGTGTATGCACACAAATTTTAAAAAATGTATTTTGCGGGGCACCTGGGTGGCTCAGTTGGTTAAGCGACTGCCTTCGGCTCAGGTCATGATACCGGAGACCCGGGATGGAGCCCCGCATCAGCTTCCTGCTCGGCGGGAAGCCTGCTTCTCCCTCTCTCACTCCTCTTGCTTGTGTTCTCTCTCTCACTGTGTTTCTCTCTGTCAAATAAATAAATAAATAAAATCTTTAAAAAAATGTATTTTGCATCACATTTTAGATGCATGGAAAATGCGTGCAAGTATACACAGACTTGCCAGCATTTGTTATCATTGAGGACTGAGGTTTGTGATGGGGGCAAGTGAGACTCTAGGGATGAATGAGGCACCTTTCCTTTTTCCTTTTACATTTCAGGCCTATTTGTTTTTTATCTACAATGAGTATGTATATTTTTTAATCATTAAAAAACTAAGAAGTAACTCAATAGTAGAAATGTTCTATACTAGACAAAAAGCTAGAAATATTCTGAAAAAAAAGATTTGTAAAAGCAGCAAATAAACAAAAATATACAAACACCTAGGGATGAGCCTCACAAGAAATATTCATGACCTGTGAGACCAATACAAATGAAAACAAAACAAACAGAAGCTTCTGCAGAACTTTCTCGAAAGACAGAAAGGAAACTACAGTTAAGTTCAGGGATACACCATGTCCATGTCTCTGGAAAGAAAGAAAAATTGGCAAAACAAAAACAAAAACAAAAAAAAACCATGCCAAAAAAACCCACAAAAACCAAAACAAAACAAGAAATTCAAAAACATCCCTAAACTTATATTTTTAATACAATCTAACTAAAACTCAATGAAATTATTTTGTAAGAACATGATAATGTGATTCAAACACTCATGAAAAAATAAGTGCATAAGAATAGTCAAGGAAATACTGAAGGGGAAAAAAAGAACAATGAAATGGAAGCAGAGTTGTCAGATTTAGCAAATAAAAATGAATCTGAGATTCAAATTATCTGGGCATCCTGTGTTTTATCTTTGTCTTTAAGTGGAAGACACTCTTCCAAGGAGCAAACCTAATACTATAATGTTCTATAATCCCGTAACAATGTCGTGTGAGCTTGGAGATAGACACAATTGATGGGACAGAACAGAGAGCTTGGAAAGAGACCCCAGCCCATGATGAAGAGGCTATTGTAAGTCAGAGGGCAGGAAGCTATTTAACAAATGTTGCTCAATTAGTTAATGATCTGGGTAGAAAAAGTTCTTTTATGCCACATACCGAGATACATTTTAACTATGCTAAATATTTAAATGAAAAAAGTAAAAACTATAAATCAACCTAGGGGAAAATATGTGGGCGAATATTTATTTTATGGTGAGACAAAGAAAGACATTTGAAGCATAACCTGAATGTTAGGAGTCCTTCAGCCGCATGGTGATGACTCAATATACACAAAGCAACATAACTTTTCATCCCATCTGCTGGGAGAAGTCTGATTTCTTTTCCCCTTCTTAGATTGTAGTAGTTTTGGGGTTCCTTGTGTATCCCTGGTTACTTTGTTCCCAAAATTTCTGCTTTCACGGAACTCTTGGCCCCCACTGCCTTCCTTAGGTGGGTACAAACCTCTTCCATGGCTCATCGCCATTCTCTTTCTCTTTTATGCCAAGTCTGTCCTAAGCCTTGTCCAGAAGGTGTGTTAAGAGAAAGATGTCTCGGGGCTCCTGGGTGGCTCAGTTGGTTAAGCGACTGCCTTCGGCTCAGGTCATGATCCCAGAGACCCGGGATCGAGTCCCACATCGGGCTCCCTCCTCGGCGGGAAGCCTGCTTCTCCCTCTCTCACTCCCCCTGCTTGTGTTCCCTCTCTGGCTGTATTTCTCTCTGTCAAATAAAAATTTAAAAAAAAAAATCTTTAAAAAAAAAAAGAAAAAGAGAAAGATGTCTCTTTCGGGTAAATACCCAGTAGCACTATTGCTAGGTCACAGGGTAGCTCTATTTTTAACTTTTTGAAGAACCCTCACACTGTTTTCCAAAGCGGCTATACCACCTTGCATTCCCACCAACAACGCAAGAGGGTTCCCCCTTCTTCACATCCTTGTCAACATTTGTTGTTTCCTGCCTTGTTGATTTTTGCCATTCTAACTGGTGTAAAGTGATATCTCAATGTGGTTTTGATTGGAATTTCCATGATAGCTAATGATATTGAACATTTTTTCATTATGGTAACTAACATAATATAAACTAAATAAATAAACAAGGGAGAGAAAGATGTCTCTAGGGACACCCGGGAGGCTCAGTCAGTTTACCATCTACCTTCGGCTCAGGTTATGATCTGGCGGGTCCTGGGATGGAACCCCATGTCGGGCTTTCTGCTCTGTGGGGAGTCTGCTCTCCCTCTCCAGTTGTCCCTCCCCCGTCTGTGCTCTCTCTCACTCTCTCTCTCTAAAATAAATGAATTTTAAAAATCTTAAAAAAAAAAGAGGCAAAGATATCTTACAATGAAGCACAGTTTAAAATTGAATATTTAATTCCAAAAAGTCCCTAAACCCTCCCTGCTGCAATTTTTTTCTCTCTAGTCCCGAGATGGTTGTTATGTCATACTGGGGTCTGGACTCCTTCCTAGAACCTTGTCCCATCTTCCCTTGTCTTCCTGTTCTAGGACTCCTTCCTGCTCTCACCTGAGCAACCAGCCACAGACAGCACTCCGTTGTCTCCTTGCTTTGTACATCAGAACCACCTGGAAGGCTTGTCACATGCTGCTGTGCTTCACACTCAGGGTGTCCGGATTCAGGAGGTCTGGAGTGGAGCCTGAGAATTTGCATTTGTAACAAGTTCCCAGGTAATGCACATGCTGCTGCGCTTTGAGAACCACTGAGCTACTTCATTATACTGAGAGAGTTGGCTCTCTTTGTTTCTCTGTGTCCGTATTTTGCCCAAGCTGCTCATATTCCCGCTGCCTAAATGCCAATTTTTTTCCTTTTATATAAAAATAAAAACAAAACAGTAAAAAAGAAGATGAAATTTTGGCAGATAATTTTCTCTAAATTAAAAAAACCAATGATGTTTGCGATATATGTGGAAGACAAAGGATTAATGTCTTTGGAATGTATCTTCTAAAATATAAAGAAAAATCCTAACAACTGAGAATGAGATGTGAATAGTTAATTCACAAGAGATTCAAGTGACCAGGGAACCCACAGAAAAGTTTAACTGCCATGATATTAAAGATCGCGAGTGGGGCGCCTGGGCGGCTCAGTTGGTTAAGCGACTGCCTTCAGCTCAGGTCATGATCCCGGAGTGTCGGGATCGAGCCCCACATCAGGCTGCCCGCTCCGCGGGAAGCCTGCTTCTCCCTCTCTCACTCCCCTCGCTTGTGTTCCCTCTCTCACTGTGTTTCTCCCTGTCAAATAAATAAATAAAATCTTTAAAAAAAAAAAGACCGAAAGTTAAAACCTCAATGAAATAATAGTTTTCAAACAATAAAACTTGCAAAAAAAAAAGACTATTTTAAATGATAATGCCTGGCATCAGCCAGTTTACAGTAAAACAGGAATTCTCATAATATCTTCTCATGGGAAATAAATTACCTTTCTGTAGGAAAATGTGGAAGTATGTAATTTCACCTTTAAGAATTTTGCATAGGTGGGCGCCTGGGTGGCTCAGTTGTTTAAGTGTCTGCCTTCAGCTCAGGTTATGATCCTGGAGTCCTGGGATTGAGCTCTGCAGGGAGTCTGCTTCTTCCTCTGACCTTTTCCCCTTTCATTCTCTCTCTCATTCTGTCTCTTTCAAATAAATTTTAAAAATCTTAAAAAATTGTGGGGGCTCCTGGGTGGTTCAGTCGTTAAGCGTCTGCCTTTGGCTCAGGTCATGGTCCCAGAGTCCCAGGATCGAGCCCTGCATCAGGCTCCCTGCTCAGTGGGAAGCCTAATTTTCCCTCTCTCATTCATGCTGTGTTCCCTCTCTAGCTGTGTTCTTCTCTGTCAATAAATAAATAAATAAAATCTTTTTAAAAAATAAAATAAAATAAAAAATAAATTAAAAAATTTTTGCATAGGGAAAAAAATCAGAGATGTAGGGAGGGACTTTCCTCAAGGGTTTCACTGAAATATTATTTCTACTAGGGAAAACTGGAAACAACCTGAATGTCCTGCAATAGGGCACTGGTTAGATAAATTATGGTATATTGAATATGATTGAATACCTTGTAGCCTTTAAAACCTTATTTTGGAAACTACTTCACATTGTAGGGAAATGCTCCAATAAATTTTGAAGTTAAAAAAAAAGAAGGTGAAGTGATATACCCCCCAATCCTAATAGTATATAGATTTATATTCATAGACAAAAAATTGGAAAGGAATATACCAAAACATTAACAGTGGTCATTTCTGGTGCTTAGATTTATGGGTGATATTACTTGTTAATGTTTTTTAAACTTTCTAAATTCTTCACAATAAACATGAATTTCTTTTATAATAAGAAATAAGGAATAAAGTTCAAAATAGTTTGAAGATGGAATGCATAGGGGTTTGGCTCCTTCCTTCTGAGTGTTTAGATCAAAGGGTGGGTGTAAAAGACAATGATGGCAGGTGGAAGAGACACAGGGGCCTGGAGAAGGCCAGAGGGAATGGAAAGGAGAGCCCCTCCCTATGTCCTACCTCATCTCTTCCCTTGAGCTGCACTTGGAATCAGCTTATGGATGTATGAACATGTCTTGGTTAAGGTAAAAGGGTTTTGGATAGGAGGTGACCCAAGAGGTGGAAACCCAGGCTGACTCAGTGCATGTGGAGAATCAGACTGGGAGACAGAATGGTGCCCAAGTTAGAACAACTCACCTGGGGGATGGGACCAGAGCAGCTTGCAGAGGGGAAGAATGCGATCATATGGGAAGCAGGAAGATGAGCTGAGATTCTAGATTCTTGAGGTTGGCAGGCCTCTGGAACTGGAAAACCAGGAGAAGTGGGGCTAGAGCTCAGGCCATCGTGGCAGAAAGAGGCATGCACGGCAGAGCCCCGAATACAGGATTGAGCACCCTGGGGCTCCGGGAGTGGCTTGCTGTTCTTACTGTGTAACCCGTGCAAATTACTTCACCTCTCTGAACCTGAGCAACCTCATCTGCACTGTGGGAACTCTGCAGGGTGACTGAAGGATGAGGGAAGATAGTCCTGGGTTCATGCTGGTCAACAAAGTAGGTGGTAGATAAACGTCAAAAACACCTGAGAGACTGATGTCTTGAGACTTGGTGTCTCTGTCTGAGCCAGCTCGGGGAGGGGGGCATAAAACACAAACACATCTCTGCTTCCTAAACTACCATGAGTCCAGAGAAGGCCCCAGATGCTGAGAGGAGGAAACCTGCTGGCCCTGGGGAGGCTGCTCTGAGCTCTGGCCACTCACTCCTCCCAGGGACCTAAGGGCTCTTTCCTAAGAGGCCAGCCCCCAGCTGCAGGTCTTCAGCAGATGGGCCCAAGACTGGAATGAGTCTGCCATTCCTTGCAGCCTATATTCCATCCTGTTCCCTGCACCCTTGCCTGCCATCCAGCTAGGGTTGAAGGCCATTGTTCATCATTAAAATAAAAGAGACAGAACTCTTAACATGCACACAGGCATTCACCTTAGGGTCCAGACAATTTCCCTGCTCATTGCCCTTCTATGTCCTTTAAGAGTCCAGTTCTCTTGCTCACTAGAGCGCCAGTCAGCTGAAGAACTTTGGGAAGTCACCCAGCCTCCTGGCCCTTGTCAAAGGAGGGGGCTGGTGATCTGCAACGACTCCTCCAGGACAGATACTCAACACTTTCCTACTTATTCCTAGATCTGGAGGCAAGTGGAGGCGACTTGGAGGTGACGGGGGTGGGGCTGGCGAGCTACAGTGGGTGCCAGTGTCCTACACTCCCACACCTCTCAGGAACCTAAGCTGCACTGTGCTTAATGTCTTACGGAGGACACTCAAGGCTGAGCTAGGAGGAGAGGCATGTGTGACTGAGGAGTCACTATCCTCTAGACGGGCCGCTCCCGAGAAGAGAATTGAAAATGAAAGTTGGACCATTGGGCTCTTAGGGAGCAGAGCGTGGAGTTATGCATTTTCAGGTTTTGTCAAAGATGGACTTCTGCAGGAGCTGAGAACCCACTCCATTCACACATGGCTCCCAGTGGCTCCTCTTACTAGTTACAGACTTGAAGCTCAAGTTGAGAACAACTAGTAGAACCCTCTCGTGTTACCAAAGCTCAGAAAAGGAAAGCAGCTGGCCTAAGGTCACCCAGCAAGTCTCAAGTATGATGAACACCAATGTGGTTTGATCTTTAGTCTGGGCTCTTGCCCTACCCAGTGCTGCTCTAAGAGATGATCCATGAGCCAGGAATGGGACTTAGTTAGGGACAGAGGGAACCTGAGGTTGCAAACTACATTCTCTCCCAGATCCTGACACATGGAGGTCCTTAGAGAAGGTTCACGGTGATGAGAGGCTGCCTGGGTATTACCTCCAGCTTGTGCCTGCAGACTGAGGACAAAGGAAACAGAGATATGGATGACAGGCCTCTGCCCCTCAGGACTCCTTGGCTTTTGATGAATTTGTGTCTTTGTCCAAAATGCAGCCTCGGGACTGGTTTCTTCTCTCACTTTCCTTGTCTGGTTTGTCATGTGTCTCGGGGTCAGTTGCTTGGCCTCTCTGAG
>PITA01025055.1:0-25101 GCA_004023965.1 Spilogale gracilis
TGGGTGTTGGGAATGGGAAAAAAAAAAATTTAGTAACAATAAAAAAAAAATAAATAAATTAAAAAAAAATAAAATAAAAGAGATTTTATTTATTTACTTTTGCAGATGAGAAAGAGAGAAGGAGCTTGCACACAAGTGGAGTGTGGAGGTCGAGAAGCAGACTCCCCATCGAGCAGGGAGCGGGATGATTGGGATTTGATCCCAGGACTCTGAGATCACAACCTGAGCCAAAGGCAGACGTTTAACCATCCAGGCGCTTTCATCATTTTGCTTTTCTATTTTAATATCACTGGTTTCTTTTGTTATTTTATTTAACATATGCATATAAATGCATTATTCTGAGAAGGGGTTGGTAGGCTTAACCAGATTACCAAAGGAATCCGTGGCACAAATAAGGTCAAGAAATGAAAGATTTAAAAAAAATATTTTCACCAAGCAGTGATGAGAAAATAAGCTGTTAAACAGCTCCAGTACTCAGGAAAACCTGCTGAGAGCTCTCCTTGTCAGGAAGGCAAGAATGGGAAGGACCCTAGCGCCAAATCCAGGAGACCAGAATTTGGGTCTTAGCTCTGTGAAGGTCCACTAGTTACTTAAACATTTTGCATCTGGTTTTCCTCAACTGTAATGTGAGAAATTTGTTACCCAACTCACTGGCTCAAAACAGAGACTGAGACGTGTACTCTCACACTTTGCCAGTAGGAGTATAAACTAAATATATTTTCTGGAGAGTAACTTGGTTCTGTGTGCTCAGAAACATTCAAATCCTTTGAGCAAGCAAATCTCTTACTAGAAATTGATTATTATTAGATATAATCACATGTATAGACAAAAATGTAATTGAAAAGATGTTCATGGCAGTGTTATTTATAACCATATTTTTGTAAACATCTTGAATGTCCAGTAATTAAGGCATGCCTAAAGAAATTGTGGCATGTCTATACTGATAAGTGCAGTCATTATGAATTATCACAGCAGGATATTTTGTGACATTAAAAAATGCCCAGGATTTGGGGCGCCTAGGTAGGTCAGTCGGTTAAGTGTCTGCATTCTGCTCAGGTCATGATCCTGGGGTCCTGGGATCGAGCCTTGCATCGGGCTCCCTCTGCTTGCTGCTCCCCTTTTTTATGCTCTCTCTCTCTCTGTCAAAAAAAAAATCTTAAAAAAAGAAATGTCGGGCTCCTGGGTGGCTCAGTTGGTTGAGCCTCTGCCCTTCGGCTCAGGTCATGATCCCGGAGACCCAGGATCGAGTCCCATATCAGGCTGCCTGCTCAGCAGGAAGCCTGCTTCTCCCTCTCTCACTCCCCCTGCTTGTGTTCCCTCTCTGGCTGTGTTTCTCTCTGTCAAATAAATAAAAATCTTTAAAAAAAAGAAAATCTCTCTCTAAAAAAAAAAAAAAAAGAAAAGAAATGTCTGTGATTTTATGTTAGGTGAAAAAACTGCAAAACCCTTTGTGAGGTGCCTCCAATTCTGTTTAATGAATTTCATATATGTAGATAGGCTTAGAAAAAAAGACTAGTTGGAAATTTACTGACAATGTTATTGCTAGTGGTATAATACATATATATTAGAAAAATTTAAATTTACATTAATAAATTTCCCCCTATATTTTTCAATAAGTATATGCTGCTTTGTAATAAGAGAAGCAAATTATTTTATTTTTAAATTTATCTTGTTATTTTTTAAGATTTTAGTTATTCATCGGGGGGGGGAAGGTGGGGGCAGGGGTGAAGCACGCTCTCCACTGAATTAGGAGCCTATTTTGGGGCTCCATGTGGGGCTCGATCCCAGGACCTGGAGATCGTGACCTGAGTCCGAAGGCAGATACTTAACCATCTGAGCTACCCAGGCAGCTTGAGAAGCCAATTATTTTAAAAAGCAACTCAAAATTAAGGTTATTTGTGTGAAAGTGCTTTGACAATTGTATCACGCTACCTAAATGTGTAATGATATCAATGTTTTTCTGGAAATGTAGAAGCACATTTGGATTCACGTTTAAATCAATAAATTTGACTGCAAGGAAGATAAATTGGCCAGTGGGCGGGCTGTGTTTTGTGGGGCTCTGCGGCAAGCTGGCTCCCTCTGCTTCCTCCTGCCTTCCTCCCCCTGCCGCCTGTCTCTCACTCCTGTTTGTTTTTCCGCCCTCGCCCTGCACCATCCAGTCCTCCTTCCTCGGAAGGAGGCTGTCTGGTCTTGTCTCCTGGGCTGAATCATGCCTCAGAAATGGAAAAAAGCCCCAAGGCTGGGGCCTGTCTGCCTTGAAGAGCTGGGGCTGTTTTGAGTGTGACCTCAAAGTGCATGATGAGGGTTTTGCTGCCGCTTTCAGGCGGGAGGGCAGGTGTGGGTGCGGGCAGGTGTGGGTGGCAGGCAGCATGGTTATGGGCTTCGGGGCTGTGGCCCTGGTGGAATGCTGAAGCCATCTGGCTGGATGCAGGGGAGGAAAAAGCTGCTTTTTCTGCGGGCTGATTTGAGAGCTTCTTGTGCTCTCCCTCACCCCAGAGCTTGTGGTGCCAACGCTCTGTCTCCTGCTCCTGAGATCTCCACCGTTAAGGAAGGCTCTTGTGGAAATGTATATGGATTGTCTGGGGGCAGCAACCTATCCTAATACCAGGATTGAGGCTCTGGAATGAGGCAGACTTGTTTAGACTTGGATCCCATCTCCACCGCTGCTTGGAGTCATCCTTCCATGTCTAAGAGCCTGGGTCTCATCATCTGTAAATGATGACAAAAAGCACTCACATACACCGTGACAGGCATGGTTCTAGGTATCTTTCTTATATTAACTCATTTGATCTAGGCAAACACCTTATTAGGCACTTGCTGTTATCATTATGTTGGTCTTAGCGATGGGGAAATGGCAGCTGGGTTGGCTCATTAACTTGCTCAAGGCCTCGCGGGGTCAGTATCAGGAGGGATCCAAGCAGTGTGGCTCTAAGTCTGTATTTAACAACCATGTTTGGGAGCCTCTCTGTACGATGAGCCAACAACTGTAGCAATGATTTATTAGCAGCTTACTTAGTGCCGGGCACGGTGCTAAATGCTATTCAGGAATTTCTCATCTGGGCATCCCCATGCCTGGGCGAGGCGGGGACTATTGCTATGTGCTAACATTGACCAGAGGACAGTCCACAGTATACAAAGCCCTCTGGGAAAGGCTGGGCCTTGGGGAGGTTGTTAAAGTATAGAAGAGCTAGGATGCGTCCATAAATAAATGTGATCCACGGTAGAATCGGAGCTAAGAGATTATCTGGTTTCCACTCATTTTTTACTGATGACAAGAACTGACTTGCTTTGTTTATTCCTGCAGAGTTTGGAGGAAGAACCAGGGGGAGAACAATAGGCAGCACGTACTAGGTTCCCTGACCCTGTGCATGGGGGTTTCTTTCCTTCAACGCTCACAACAGCCAGACAGGAGAGGCCCTGTTATTATCCCCATTTCTCAGATGTAGAAACAGATATGGAGAAGTGGCAGAGCCGGGGTGCTGGAGGCGGGTTCCAGAGCTCAGCCACGCAGCCACTGCGCTCGGTGCCGCCCCCTCATGGAAGGTGGTTAAGGGGCCTAGGAAGTGGATTAGGTGGGTCAGAAGACCCACTACTCTTTGTAGATTATGAAGAGCTGCACACACACGGCTTGTTATTAGAAAGAAGTAAGAGTCCCAAGAGAGGTATAAAGTCATATAAAAAGATGCCTAGATGTCGGTTAAGCCTTTCAGCTCAGGTCATGATCCCAGGGTCCTGGGATTGAGTCTTGTATCGGGCAACCTGCTCGGCAGGGAGTCTGCTTGTCCCTCTGCCTCCCTCTGCTTGTGCTCTCTTTCTCACTCACTCTCTCTCTTTTTCAAATAAATAAAATCTTAAAACAAAACAAAACAAAATAAAACAAAACAAAAAACAACCCAAAAGCCCAGGGCAAGACCAAGGACTATCTCCAGGATGAGATGGCTTTGCTTTGGATTTGGACCCGTGCTAACTAGGAATGAAGAATGTCCAGGGGTGGGGGGGCGTTATGGGGTGGTGGTGGGGAAGGTTTCCAGTCCTTCCCCATTAGCTCAGGATGGCTGATCAGATTAGTCAGTGGGCATGTTGGCCCAGGAGAGGTGGTGATCAGGACCAGAAAGCACCTTGGGAACCTGCAGAGAGCAACCTGGGTGGGGCCACACAGACAGGGATAAATGAAGGGACAAAATGCCGGTAGCAGGGCCAGGGGTGGGGGGTGAGACAGCCTGAGTTCAAATCCTGCCGCTCTACCACACTCTGATTAGGAGGGCACCGCCAAGCTCACAGTATCTGTACCTGAGTTTCCTCATCTGAAGAATGGCAATGATAATGGTGAGTCTTCAGAGGCTCATGCAAAATTGACATGCTTGTTTGTTTCAGGTATTTACTTTGATGCATGGCACACACGGTAAGCACTTGATAAGAGCTAGCCATTGTTATTTCTGTTATTATTGTCCCAGGAAGCCTGTTGGGGCGACTTGGATTACAAAACAACACAGACTGCCTCCCCCCTGCACCACTGTAGGTTTTGTTTCTGAGAATCATTGCATCTGCTTTTCAGGGAAAGTTAAGGAGTGGGAGGACAAGGAGATAAAGGCCAATGGGCCACCAGTCCTCTGGGCTAATATAGAAGGGTCAGCATTTCTGTAGTTTCTGCGGTTCTTTTGGCATTCCTGAACTCCTGTTAATTAGCCCCCTCACCCCTTCGCATATGATGGATACACTCTGCATTCTCACAAGCAGACCCGTTCCTGCAGGAAAAATGCAGATGGATGGGAAGTCCTTTCTTGAGCACATTAATGGTGTGATAGGAGGATGACTATTGGGTGGGGAGTGGAAGTCAAACGAGTGTGAGTGTGAACTTACTCATACTCCCTTACAGGACCGGGCTGGGTGAAGGGGCTTGCATGTTGCCGTCACACCAATCCTGCAAGGAAAGTATTTCTTAGCTCCATTGTAGGAACTTGTCCAAGGCCACAGCTGACCCATGGAGCAGGGAGACCCACCCAGATATTCAATGCCAAGGATCATCCTTTATACAAAATCTAAGAAACTCCACTGACTCAGAGCTATCAGGCCAGGCCAACCTGGCCTGAGAAAGGACTGTTCCCTGGTATAGTTCATCCTGCTTATAGGCCTCCTCCCAATCCCCACGAGTTGAAGCACTGGAGGCCAGTCCTGTCTTTGGTCCAGGAGGAAGGCTGCAGTTTATTGTCAGCAGCAAATTGACCTCCATCAGGATAGTACTGGTTGCACTTATATTTCACTACTGATCAGCTGCTCGGTAGCCTCTCGTCACAGGTGCGGGGAAGAGGTCAGAAGCACAAGGAGCTATTCTGGGCTCTGGCCTTTGGGAAAGCAGCGTTGTCTTGTTTACACATCCTCTCTCCAGATTTGCACAACCTGACCACAGAAATGTCACCCTACAAGCCCAGGTAATTAGAGACAACCAGATAAGTCTCCAGCTGCCCAATGGCTACTGTGTAACCAAGGGAACCCAGAACCCTATGTAGGCAACTATGATAAATACAGAAGAAAAGAGCAGCCCAAGATTCCTGACCTCGGACTCCTGGAACAGAAGCATATTCCCATCTGGGGGAGGAGGTCACACAGTGCAAGTTTCTTCGAGCCCCTCTCTCACACGACTCTTGGTCCAGTGGCCCCTCCCAGCAATAACCCAGTTACACCACCAAATTGAGGTGTCGTTGCTAGCATGAACCCTAGTTTGTCTTGCAAGGGTGAGAGGAGGAAGAAGGAAGTCATTCAACGATGACTAGCTGGCTGAATCAGGTTTCCCTCAAGAAACAAACTGAAGGGAAGAAAGGGCCTGTTGGGATCACCTTCTTCAAAAAGTTCGGTGGAAAAAAAAATGACATAGGACAGAAGGCTGGGCAGCGGGGAGAGAAGCGATCAGGAACCTGGTTGCTCTACAGAGCTAGAGAAGGGAACAGTTGGGAGACAGCCCCTGGTCACACAACTCAATGCGTCACTGCAAGTCTTCAGAGGCCAAAAAGCCTGTCCGGAACTGATATTCTGCCAATTCTGAGAGCCCCAGAATGAAACCAACCAGGTTCCCCCTCTTCTCCACCAACAGAACCTCATCTTTGGCCTTCATTTTCAACTTTGTTTTTGTTTAATATTGTAACGGGAGGGAGGGGATGATGTCTGTGTAGGGATCTGCCAATGGGTAAAGTCCTGCCGCCCAATGGGTCAAGTCCTGCCGCCCAATGGAGGAGAGAATTCTTTTGAGAAGTGGCCAAACCCCACCAATAGCTCTACAGCTGAGGGGAGGCCTTTACCAACCAGGACTGCGGGTGGGGTGGGGGATGGAGTGTCCAATAAAGTAATTTATGTGAACTTGTTGAGCCCAGCCTCATCCCTTGGGGCCAAATACACGTATTTGTTCTTTCTCTGTGGTGGATACTGTCTTGTGGGGGGAAAGGAGGAAAGAGGAAAACTTCCCTTTGGAGCTTGCACATATTGTGATCACCTCCTTCTTCTACCATCCTAGTCCAAGACCTCTCTTCCAGAATGGCCTTCCTGCTTCTACCATGGCTTCCTAGAGTTTATTCTCCACACAGCAGCCAGAGTGATCTTTTTAACAATATACATTGTTACCTTGTCACTTTCCTGTTGGAAACTCTTCAAAGGCCTCCATCACACTTAAGAGTAGAATTTAAACACCTCACCAGGGGTTACTGGGCCCGAGGTGACCTGCATTCCTTCCAAGGCCCATTCTGTGGCACCACGCTGACCTTCCTTCCTGAGCCCACCACGACTGTGACCTCAGGGCTTTGGTACTGGCAATCCCCTTGCCTAGAATACCCTTTGTTCTTCTCCCCTGACCCCTTAAACTAATGAGCGAACCCACCATCACTCCATTGGCCTCGCAGCAAATGGTAATGATAGGAACTCAGCCCGTCTTGTCTATCATTCGGTCCCTTGTTTACTGTCTGTTTTGCTCACAACACGAGCCCAGGAAGGGAGGCGTCGATCTTGTCTATCACCGATCGCTAGCGCCATCAGCGCCCGGCACGCAGTAGATCGCTAGTATTCGTTCGATAAATGAGGCTCAAACCCGAACCGTCTTGGGAGGTGTGTGAGAAGAGGGAGCTTCTGTCCGGCTGGGGCCCGGAGTCCTGCTCCGTCTCAACACTGACCTCGCCTTCCTTCCAGACACGTCGCCCCTTTCCCCGCGCGAGCAGCTGCCCCCACCCCTTCTCGCACTCCGGATCCCCCGGTCTCCCGGAGGGTAGGCGGGAATTCCAGCCCCTTCTCTGCGCCCGGCGCCAGCCCTCAAGTCCCCCCACCTTCCGGGGGCTCAGAGACGCCGCCCTCTTCTTAAACGGGCGGTGTCGGGTGCGTGCACCCCCCTCCCTGGGCCCCCAATCAGGGCACAGAGGAGTCCCGCACGGGCTCCGGTACAATGGGGCGGGCCCCCGGCCCCCTGTGGTATCGCCCCAGGTGCGAGACTCTGGCCCCCTCCCAGGGTGGGGAGGCCCCCCGGCCGTGTGGGGGCGAGGAGGACGGTGCGGGCGTCAAGGGCAAGGAGGACATTCAGGCCCGAAAAGGGGGTGGGCCGAATTCGCGCAGTAGAACCTTTCTTCACCAGGCCCCGGTTTGCCGGCCGGGCGGCTTTGGAGGAGACACCCGGCTTAACCGTTCCTCCCGCTCGCACCCTCCCCCTCCCGGCCCAGTGTGCCGCGGCGCGCCGTGCTGCCCGCCCGGAGCTCGGGGGCTGCTGCTGCGGGAGCGACCTGCCTCGCTCCGGAGGCCCCCAGGCGTGGGGCTGCGAAGCCATCGGCAGCGTCCGGCGCTTCTGAGCTCCGGCGGGCGAGGACCTGCGGGTTTCCTCCAGCCGGGGAGGACGCACAGCGGAGGCGGAGGCCGAGGCAGTTTCGGGCCTTAGGCCCGGCGGGCCGGGGCGAGGGAGACGCGCCCAGCATTCGCCATCCGGGGCGCGTGCGGCCCTCTTGGGACCTCGCCGGCGACCCGTAGCTCGGGCACGCGCCTGTCGCAGCCCGCAGGAAGGAGGGGTCCGGCCGGAGGCCCGGGGCGGCGGCCGCCATGGAGATCCCCTCGGCCCAGGGCCGGCGCCTGGGGCCTTGGGGGCGGCCCTGACCGCCCTCCCCCCTGCAGGGGCCGGGTCGCCGACGTGCCCCCCGCGGCGTTCGGCCACCTCTGCGTCTCCGCCCTCCCCGGGCCGCGCCGCTGCCTGGGCGCGGCGGCGGCGACGGCGCGCTGTTGAATGGGCTGTGAGGGCCCGGGTCTGAAGCGCTGGCGAAACGCGGCCTCCGGGGGCGCAAGGCAGCAGCAGCGGTGGCGACCAAACGGGTGTTGGAGTTGGCGGCGGCCATGGAGGGCCTGGCTGGCTATGTGTACAAGGCGGCCAGCGAGGGCAAGGTGCTGACCCTGGCCGCCTTGCTTCTCAACCGGTCTGAAAGCGACATCCGCTATTTGCTGGGCTATGTCAGCCAGCAGGGAGGGCAGCGCTCCACGCCCCTCATCATCGCAGCCCGCAATGGGCACGCCAAGGTGGTGCGCTTGCTGCTAGAGCATTACCGGGTGCAGACTCAGCAGACTGGCACCGTCCGCTTCGACGGGTAGGTACATCCCGAGCCCTCTCCCACGAGCGCGGACCCACCACTCACTGGGCCTCCCCTCCTTCACTCTCTCCCCATGAGTATCACTTCTTCCCTTTTGTGCATCCTCCTGCCGCAGGAATGCCCACTCGGTCTTCCAGGGCTAATACTTCAAACCGCGGTTTGCTGCTCATCCTCCTGGGCGCCTACCCCTTCTCCCCTCTGTAGGTAAATAGCCACACCTTCTGTCTGGATACCTGATGGGTGTTCTTCACTAGAGTCCGTGTTCCGGAGGAGGTGCACCTTCCCAGGTTTTACCTTTATCCGTATGGGGTTTGTGAGAGAGCTCAGAAATTAGCGCGGTCAGCAATTAACATCGAAGCCCTCTGTTTTGATGAGTTATTTTGGTCACCCAGTTTTTACACCTTCAAGTGAGTGGTCCCTTCAGACGGATTGCGCCCTAGAACTCCAGCCTCTTGAGGGATTGTCAGGCAGCCAGGCATCCTTAGACACGATTCTGACTTGCCATAGCTAGGGGTAGATAGGTCGGCTGCAGAAATGGCCCTGGGCCTCATGTAGGACATAATGCCGTTGCTAATACATGTCATCAGGTGATAGTGTGGGGAAACTTGATAGTGTATGTTATTCGAGGTGGGAAGTTCAAAAATTCATATTATCGTAGTTAAAATTTGTCTTTTAGGCTTCATTGTCCATATTTTGTGGGTGTGAAAATGTTTAACACAGGATTGTCAGGTTTGACATCTTTGCTGTGCAGGATTATTATGAAGTGTTTTTCAGATTACAGACTTTATTGATTGCATTTGCTTTGTTGACTTTTGTGCCAGTATATAAGCTATTCTAGCATTTTCTTCTGTTTGAGGTGTACGTGTCTTTAGTTTTGGTGATTGAAAACCGCTTGGTTAAAACCTCATTGGAAAAGCACTTCTTGAAGATGACTAGGGCATTGTTGAATTTTGGTCCCTTTTTAGATTTAAATAATAAAATGACGAGAGGAAGATATTTTTTGATGAGAGGAAAATATTTTAGAGCATTATATTTTAATGAAACGATAGCCCATGTTGGTGGTTAATCTCCGGTACCACCTCCCTAGACATCAAGGAGATGATGGTCTTTTTCCTCTTGATTAAAGATGGCAACCTGATTCATGTTTGCTTTCCCTTACTGGCTTCTGGGTTCTTTCTGGAACTCCCTGCATTTCCAAAGCTTTTTCTTTTTCTTTCTTTTTTAATATTTTATTTATTTATTTGACAGAGAGAGAGAGATCACAAGTAGGCAGAGAGGCAGGCAGAGAGAGTGGAGGAAATAGGCTCCCAGGACCCTGGGATCATGACATGAGCTGAAGGCAGAGCCTTTAACCCACTGAACCGCCCAGGCGCCCTCCACAGCCTTTTCTCTACCCAGACAAGGAATGAAACAGAATGACCCCTGAACTTCCAGCAGCATTCCAGTTGTATAGACACCTGCATTCATTGAGATACGGATCTCAATAAGAGTGGCTAGAAACATCGCAGCTTAGGAGCTTGCTGAGGCCTTTTTGAATGAGGGGCGGATAGTGGTGGAAAGAAAAAAATAGTTTCCTAAAGCACTTGGAAAGGCTTTGCTTATTGCTGTCTTTTTTACCATCAGAGAGAAAGGCCTTTTGAGATGGAATTAAAAGAACCTGAAATGACTAGACATGACTGGAAATAAACAGCACTGAATCTGGATACTTGTCCAGTATTCTGTACTGGGCGGTGAAATTAAAGGGTTCAGTAGGTAGACACTGAGCTACTGTGTGCTAGCCTATGTGGTAGGGGTTGGGTACGCAGTTGTGAGCAACATACTGTTCCTGCTGCGGAGGAAGACATTTTAGTGGGGGAGACAGAGAAATATAAATGAGTAATAGCAGATGCCTTGCCATTTAGAGTTTTAGACGTCTGTTGGACTAGTGAGGGAGTATGGGAAGCAGAAGTGCTCAGCCAGGGAAGGGCCCCCTGCCCCCCCCCCCCAGGTGATGCTGGAGTTTGGATCTTAAAGGAAGTGAAGAAGAGGGGGTGGAGCTTGCAGTGCTGAGTGTTTCAGTGTGGTTGTAGGGAGGGATTCAAGGTGGGGAAATGAAGAAGGAGATTGTGGGAGACTGGAGAGAGGTTGAGGCCAGATTTTGATGATCACTGTGTAAAATATCAAGAGTCCCATTGGAAAGACTGCAATTGCAAACGGTTCAGTCACTCGTGATTTTGGCTGAATATTCTTCAGTCTGTCTTTTTTGTTTATGAGTTTTTACAATGATGAATTTATTAGCTGCTGTGTAAAGGTAGTGGAGAATTTTATTTATTAAATACCTGTGATGGGCCTAGTCCTATTACACCTTCTGTGGAGGATACAGAAAAAATGTAAGGTTTCTACTTTTCTTGAGGAGCTTGCCAAGGGAGAATTGAAGTTCATGGCCACCTTTCTTGCCCACTCAAACTACTCTGTTATTTTTCAGTTTATTCCAGTCATTTTGGCATTTCAGAACTAGATAAAAAAGAGTGTTATTGCAAATGTCATGATTTCACTTTGTGCTCATTCCAGACATTGTGAAAATAGTTTGACTGAGGTGTTAACTGTATGCCCACTCATCCCTTGGGTGCTGGCTTTTTGAGAGGTATTTAGCAAAATCCTCCTTTATTTTTTAATTTTTATTTTCTTTGCTTTTATTTTTTTTTAATCCCCTATTAGATTCCATCAGCTCTTGAGAACCATGGCCAGGTGGGGACTAACAGGTTTTCTGTGCGTGCTGAAGTAGATTAGTGTTTCCTAGCTTTTAGTCACTTGTGTACCATCTTCACAATTTTTGTCAAATTGTTGATTACTTACCTGCTATTTGCCTAATATTTAAAAAAAAAGTTTCACTTCTTAGCTTCATCCTAACCAACAGTTATCTGTATAATTATGGGGTTGATACAGTATGTTTTGTGCGTATGTGTGTGTGAGACATTAACATTAATAGCTTATTAAAAATTTTGTTAACGTCTATGTTCTGCTAAAAATTTCTATAATATCTTAACTCAAGTGGATTCATAACAGATTGTCAGGGAGGAAGGGACTGCCCACCTAGATCAAGCCCCAAGGTGATATTTGAGCCCTTGTTCATATTTTTAAGAGTAGTATTTGAGGTCATTTTACTTATGGCTTAATATGTGAAGACCAATATTGGCAGACGAGTGGGCAAGAAAAATTACTTGAGTAGAAATAGAAGAACCTTTAGTTGGAGAATGGGAAACTGTTAAGAATGTTACAGAAATGACAGGGCGCCTGGGTGGCTCAGTTGGTTAAGCGACTGCCTTCCGCTCAGGTCATGATCCCGGAGACCCGGGATCCCTGCTCGGCGGGAAGCCTGCTTCTCCTTTCTCACTCCCCCTGCTTGTGTTCCCTCTCTGGCTGTGTTTCTCTCTGTCAAATAAATAAAAATCTTTAAAAAAAAAAAAAAAAAGAATGTTACAGAAATGGAACAAAACAAAGGTGAGGTGTCCTGTGACCGTTAACTAGACTGCTGGCTTGAGTTCCTAGAGCCTGACCAGAGTTTGTGGGGGAACCCTGTCCTAAAAGAGGCTTGCTGACAGGGATGGGAGGGAGAACAGGACCTCTGGGAGTTCTGAGGCTTTTTGTTGAGTTCTCTTTTAAAGTTGGAGCTAATACTAATACTTTCAATGTGTGCAGGTAGAGGACAGGCATGAGGGCCACATCATCATTTGGCTTCATTTAAAAGTTGTTGCCATGCAGTATATGTTTCAAGAAACTACATTTGATCTAATAAATGATTTTAAGGACTTTGGTTAAAATAAAGTGTTGATCATTTACATTTAATGAGTTTTTAATTCCATTTCAAATACTTGACTGGACATTTTTATTTTAAATTGAACCAGGAAATAGTTTGAGCTTTAGTTTTGTGATCAGAAATGTTATCTTTTATTGTGATATGTTTCCATCATCTGATTTGTACATTGTGTTTAAAAAGGTGAATATCAGATTATAGTTTATTTTTATTTTATTTTATTATTATTATTATTTTTAAAGATTTTATTTATTTGACAGAGAGAAACACAGCCAGAGAGGGAACACAAGCAGGGGGAGTGAGAGAGGGAGAAGCAGGCTTCCTGCTGAGCAGGGAGCCCGATGTGGGACTCGATCCCGGGTCTCCGGGATCATGACCTGAGCCGAAGGCAGTTGCCCAACCAACTGAGCCACTCAGGCGCCCCCATTTTATTATTTTTTAATGTAATCTCTACCCCCAGTGTGGGACTTGAACTCATGACCCTGAGATCAAGAATTATACACTCCACCAACTGAGCCAAACAGGTGCCCTGCTTTCTTGATTTTGTTTGTTTGTTTGTTTAAAGATTTTATTTATTTAGAGAGAGTGCACAGGAGCTCTTGCTTGCATGTGTGGGGTAGGGACAAAGGGAGATGGAGGGAAGAATCTCAAGAAGACTCTGCACTGAACCTAGAACCCCATGCAGGGCTCAATTTCACTACCCTGAGCTCATCAAGCCCTGCATTGGGCTCCCTGCTTAGTGGAGAGGCTACTTCTCCCTTTGGCTCTGCCTGGCCCCCTCCCCTGCTCATTCTGTCTCACTCTCTTGCTCTATCTCAAATAAGTAAAATATTAAAAAAAAAAAGTCAGATGCTTAACTGACTGAGCCACCCAGGCACTTCCTGGTTTCTTGATTTTTAAAATGAAATACATAATGGAGAGTGTGTGCGCATTGCAATTTTGGACTGAGTCTAGAAGGAGCACTGTTTTTGTTTTTGTTTTTGTTTTAATATTTTATTTATTTATTTGAGAGAGAAAGTGAGTGAGAGAGAGCATGAGAGGGGAGAAAGTCAGAGGGAGAAGCAAACTCCCCGCAGAGCTGGGAGCCCGATGCGGGGACTCAATTCCGGGCCTCCAGGATCATTACCTGAGCTGAAGGCAGTGGCTTAACCGAGCCCCAGGTGCCTGCCCCAAAAGAGCATTCGTTTCACAGGACTTCTCCCATAGGGTCTAAGTACAAAGTGCATTAATTTTATCATATTTTTATTTTCTGTTATAAATGTTTTTTTTTTTTTTAAAGATTTTATTTATTTGACAGAGAAACACAGCTAGAGAGGGAACACAAGCAGGGGGAGTGAGAGAGGGAGAAGCAGGCTTCCCACCTAACAGGGAGCCCGATGTGGGACTCGATCCCAGGTCTCTGGGATCATGATCTGAGCTGAAGGCAGTCACTTAACCAACTGAGCCACCCAGACGCCACCTAAATGTTGTTTTAAGGAAGTCTGTGCTCATTATTTCAGCGTAAGTCTGTGGACAAAGGAATGTCATAGATTTTAGGCTTATGATTCCCTTTAATCTGTTTAATGTTTTTGTTTAGATCTAGAAATTCAGAATTTGCTAAGGCTAATGTTTCTGAAGGACTAGTCATTTTCTAATACATTCTGAATATTTTTGTCCTAAATTATTTAAAAAAAATTTTTTTTAAATATTTTATTTATTTATTTGACAGAAACACAGCGAGAGAGGGAACACAAGCAGGGGGAGTGAGAGAGGGAGAAGCAGGCTTCCCACCGAGCAGGAAACCTGATGTGGGGCTCGATCCCGGGTCCCCAGGATCATGACCTGAGCCAAAGACAGTCGCTTAACCAACTGAGCCACCCAGGCGCCCCAGCTATTTAAAATTTTTAATTGCCTCAATAAAAATAGATAATTGAAACTTCTTGAGGCTCCTGTTAACATCACTGTATGGAAAAATGGAAATGATGAGGCTACACCATGAAAAGTATTAAACTGTTACAAAACCCAAGTGAAATATGTATTTGTAATTTAATCTTTACCCCTACATTATTAATTCTGGGAGATTTGAGGTGAGAAAAATATTTAATCACTTTGTTTCTTTTTTTATCCTTAAAATGGGGGTCATATTTATCTTTTATAGTTACTGTGAGAGTTAAAAAGAATGTATGAGAAGGCCTATTTTAATGTAAAGTTTTTGAGTTTTACATGGTTTAGGTTCATGTTCCTGACATATAATAATTTTGTATTTTTAAAGTGCAAAGAAAACATTTACGTAAATGTAACTATTAACTATGTATTTTTTTTTTAAATATTTTATTTATTTATTTGACAGAAACACAGCGAGAGAGGGAACACAAGCAGGGGTGTGAGAGAGAGAGAAGCAGGATTCCCGCGGAGCAGGGAGCCTGATGCGGGGCTTGATCCCAGGACTCCAGGATCATGACCTGAGCCGAAGGCAGTGGCTTAACCAACTGAGCCACCCAGGCGCCCCTTAACTATGTATTTTTGATAGATGTTATTAGTTTGAAAAAATGCTTTTTATTTTTTATTTTTTTGAAAAAGTGCTTTTTAGATTGAAACTGTTCGAACAATGACATGTATTATGTTTCCCTAATACATAGAGTACTATGTACTGGAGTACTTTTGTATTTTAATCTCATGTAAACCTTTTAGTTATGTATCTGAAAAACATAATAATGTCAACTTCATGGTTATTGGGAGGAGGTTATTAAGATTAGAAGAGATATAATGCATATTGAGCACTTAGTACAATGAGTTCTTGGCACATTGAAGATACTTATTAGCTATTTGTGTTCATTTAAACTGTTTCTTTGTGTCTCATTTTTGTTTTTAATTATGACTATTTTTAGTTAAGGTGTAAAATCTAGTAAGGTGCATAAACTTTAAGTGTATGATATGATAAAATTTTAGTATGTTTAGCCATGTAAACAACTTCTAGATCAATATACAGAATATTTTTATCACTCAAGAGTTTTCCTTGTTCTCCTTCTCAGTCAGTTCCTCCCTCTCCTTTCCCTTCCCAGAAGTAATGATAATTCTGATTTCTATCACCATAGATAAGTTTTGTCTATACCTGAAGTTCCTATAAAGGGAATCATACAATATGCTCTTTTCTGTCTGACTTTTTGTTTTCTTTTGCTTAACACATTGTGAGATTCATTGTGCAGTTGAAAACAGTAGTTTTTTTACTGCTTTGTAGTATTGCATTGTATGAATATATGGCAACTAATTTATCTTGTACACGGGCATTTTAGTTGTTTCCAGTGTTTGACTGTTACGGATAGAGCTGCTATGGATATTTTTATGTATACGTCTTCACTGGTGGGTGTTTGCGCTCATTTCTTGTCCGTATATGCCGAAGAGCGGAATTACTGGGTCATGGGGTTGGTGTATGTTTAACTTTAATAGTTATTGCTTAACAGTTTTCCCGAAAGTGGTTCAAACAAATTACATTCCTACCAGCAGTGAGGGTTTGAGTTGTTTCACATTCTGGCCAACACGTAGTACTGTCATATCAGTCTTTTCTTTTTTTTAAAGGTTTTATTTATTTATTTGATAGTGAGATAGATCACAGGTAGGCAGAGAGGCAGGCAGAGAGGGGAAAGCAGGCTCCCTGCTGAGCAGTTCGACTTGGGGCTCTGTCCCAGGACCCTGAGATCGTGACCTGAGCCGAAGGCAGAGGCTTTAACCCACTGAGCCACCAGGCGCCCCTTGTCCTGTCAGTCTTACTAATTTTAGCTATTCTGGTGGCTGTGTGTCGGTAACTCATGATTTTAATTTGCGTTTCTCTCTCCAGTAGTTATCTTGAACATCTTTTCATATGTTAATGGAACTTGACTATCTTCTTTTGTGGAGTATACCTGTTCAGTCTTTTACCCATTTTTTAGTTGGGTTGTTTGCCTTTTTCTTATTGATTTGTCAGATACATTTAATGTAAATGTCTTCTCCCACTGAGTAGATTGCATATTTACTTCTTCATAAAGTCTTTTGATGGATTGAAGTTCTTAATTTTAATGAAGTTCAGTAAAGCAGTTTTTTCTATGATTAGTGCTTTTTTTGCATTCCATTTAAGAAATAGTCATTAACTCCAAGGTCATGAAGATAGTCTACTTTTTGTTGTTGTTGTTGTTGTTTTTAAGATTTTATTTATTTATTTGACAGAGAGAAGTACAGCCAGAGAGGGAACAGAGCAGGAGGAGTGAGAGAGGGAGAAGCAGGCTTCCCGCCGAGCAGGGAGCCCGATGTGGGGCTCGATCCCGGGTCTCCGGGATCATGACCTGAGCCGAAGGCAGTTGCTTAACCAACTGAGCCACCCAGGCGCCCCCCCCCCCTTTTTTTTTAAGAAACTCTCATGGTTTTGCTATTCATGTAGATCTATGCTACTTCCCTAATTTTTATGCATAGGGTGCAGTTTGATGAGAAATTTTCCTAAATATGCATCCATGTAGCCACTACCCAGATCAAGATTTAGGGCATTTAGGGCATTTCCATAGCTTTAAGACTCTTCCCAGTTAGTCCTGCACCCTTTCCCATAGGTAACTTCAAAGGTACTTGTTAGTGAGAAGGCTTTTGTGTCATTTTGTTTGTGTCATAATTTGAAATTGAAGAATTAATTGCTTGAGTTATTATAAAGTGGGTCTTTTGTTTTCAGCAGAAACAATAGACAAGTGGTGTTTTGGGGCCATTGTTAATTGGGGTTAAACCATGATATTTGTATTCTACCAGGGGATTATACTCTTTCGCTTTATGGGCGATGCAGTTTGACCTGTGTTAAAACACTAGGTTGTATAGTGAGAAGCTAGGAAGTGAGGTTTTTGGTATAAATAGCTCTAGTAAATAATTGCCTTTGATTGGCCTTTTTCCTTAACACTTGCAAGTATACTTCCTTTAGTGGTTCAAGCACAGTATATCTGTGTGCAGCAAAAATCTACTTTTTGGGTCTGATGGTCAGTAATAGGATGAACAGTTGAAAAATTGAAGTTGGGGAAAATGGAAGGTAGAAAGGTGGGAAAGATTGGCCTCCTAGCAAGAGTCTAATTCTGTTATAAGAACCTAGCACATATCAGACAGTAAGTGGTGACTGAGGCCACAAAGTGCCAGCATGGGCGGAAAGTCAGGGAAGATGCCCACTGGTTTTAGGAAAGTGCTAATTGTTTCTTTTTTTTTTTTTTAATTTTATTTATTTATTTGACAGAGAGAAACACAGCTAGAGAGGGTACATAAGCAGAGGGACTGAGAGAGGAAGAAGCAGGCTTTCCGCGAGCAGGAAGCCCAATGTGGGGCTTGATCCCAGGTCTCCAAGATCATGACCTGAGCCGAAAGCAGTCGCTTAACTAACCGAGCCCAGGTTAGTTAACTAACCCAGGCGCCCCTGTTTCTTGCTGTTAGTATTTCCTCCAGTGGTTTAGTTGAGGAACATATAGAAACCCACAATACACACACACATATACATACATATTTTTAAGACCTTTAAATTGGAGTAGAATGGATAGAGAAAAATGCACTAATTGAAAGCGTTTTAAAGTTTCACAAAATGAATATATTTGTTTAATAAAGTTCTTTTTGTGCTTCCTCCCACCATCTGCTCCCCTTAAAAGTAAACAGTGTTCCTACTTCAACACTATAGAGAGGTATATAAATGTAGTAATATAATATGTACTATGTTCCGTTGACTTCTGTTGCTCGGCATCATGTTTATGTGATCCTTATGTATTATATGGAGCAGGAATTTTTTTCATTCTCATGGCTGTAGTAGAAGTATATCTGATTAGCTTAGATACTCTTAGGGGGCAATTACGTGCTTAAATACTTTTTTTCCTAAAGCAGTTTCTAACACAGTGTTATTGTAGGGACTGGGGTAGCTTTCTTATTGACCTCTTGAGAGAAACTGTGGTACTTGGGGGTATTCGGAAGGTGGAACGTGTTTTTCCGTAAGAGGCAGTGTATCAGCTTTGCAGCACTGATGGAATGTATTTACTCTGAAATATATTTACTTTCGCTAGTAGAAACCTGGTGATTTTTTTGGCGTGGGGGGAATTATATACTTTAGCAGTAACTGTAATAGCTAACGTTTCTTGAGCTTGTACTAGTTATAAGTACAATGCAGAGTGTTTTGCTTTAGTTACCTCATTTTATTTTCACCCGAACTAATGTTGTATTCGTGTTCCGCAGATTGAGGTTTTGGTCGGTGTAAATGAATCCATTGTTTACACTTCCGTTAGGGCATGTGGCGTCCGTCTTCTGACTGTTTGTTCTTCTTCACGAATAGGTATGTCATTGACGGTGCCACCGCTCTTTGGTGTGCAGCAGGAGCCGGACATTTTGAAGTTGTTAAACTTCTAGTCAGCCACGGAGCCAACGTGAACCACACCACAGTGACTAACTCGACCCCCCTGCGGGCAGCGTGCTTTGATGGCAGACTGGACATTGTGAAATACTTGGTTGAAAATAATGCCAACATTAGCATCGCCAACAAATACGACAACACCTGCCTGATGATTGCAGCATATAAGGGACACACTGATGTGGTCAGATACCTTTTAGAACAGCGCGCTGATCCCAATGCTAAAGCACATTGTGGAGCCACGGCACTGCACTTCGCGGCCGAAGCCGGGCACATAGATATCGTGAAAGAACTGATAAAATGGCGTGCCGCCATAGTAGTGAACGGCCACGGGATGACACCCTTAAAAGTCGCTGCCGAAAGCTGTAAAGCTGACGTCGTGGAACTGTTGCTCTCCCATGCTGATTGTGACCGAAGAAGTCGGATTGAGGCTTTGGAACTCCTGGGTGCCTCCTTTGCGAATGACCGCGAGAACTATGACATCATGAAGACGTACCACTATTTATATTTAGCCATGCTGGAGAGGTTTCAAGATGGTGATAACATTCTGGAGAAAGAAGTTCTCCCACCAATCCATGCTTATGGGAATAGAACTGAATGTAGAAATCCTCAGGAACTGGAATCCATCCGGCAAGACAGAGATGCTCTTCATATGGAAGGCCTTATAGTTCGGGAACGGATTTTAGGTGCTGACAATATCGATGTTTCCCATCCCATCATTTACAGGGGAGCTGTTTATGCGGATAACATGGAGTTCGAACAGTGTATCAAGTTGTGGCTGCATGCCCTGCACCTGAGACAGAAGGGGAACAGGAACACCCACAAGGATCTTCTTCGCTTTGCTCAAGTTTTTTCACAGATGATACATTTGAATGAAACTGTGAAGGCCCCAGACATAGAATGTGTTTTGAGATGCAGTGTTTTGGAAATAGAACAGAGTATGAACAGAGTAAAAAATATTTCAGATGCCGATGTCCACAATGCTATGGACAATTATGAATGTAACCTCTATACCTTTCTCTATTTAGTGTGCATCTCCACCAAAACACAGTGCAGTGAAGAAGATCAGTGCAAAATTAACAAGCAGATCTACAACCTGATTCACCTTGATCCCAGAACTCGGGAAGGTTTCACCTTGTTGCATCTAGCTGTCAACTCGAATACCCCGGTTGATGATTTCCACACCAATGATGTCTGCAGCTTTCCAAACGCGCTCGTCACAAAGCTGCTGCTGGACTGTGGCGCTGAGGTCAATGCTGTAGACAATGAGGGGAATAGCGCCCTTCACATCATCGTTCAGTACAACAGGCCCATCAGTGATTTTTTAACCTTGCACTCTATCATCATTAGCCTGGTTGAAGCTGGCGCTCACACTGACATGACAAATAAACAGAATAAGACTCCGCTAGACAAAAGTACCACTGGGGTATCTGAAATACTACTTAAAACTCAAATGAAGATGAGTCTCAAGTGCCTGGCTGCCCGAGCAGTTCGGGCTAATGACATTAACTACCAAGACCAGATCCCCAGAACTCTTGAAGAGTTTGTTGGATTTCATTAAGTGACTGGATATGTAAAATCGTTTAATGTGGTGCTAAAAAAGTAAAGGACTTTAATCACAGACAATAGAATTATGTGTTCGTACATTCTGCTTTTCTTTCCACTCCCCTCCTCCCTACCCATCCTTCCTTAGTTCTGCATTTGGTCTTTTTGCCTCATAACGGTTATTGATTTCAAATACACTTTAAACAAAGCCACATTGTTTAGGTGTACTGTAATCTAAGGTATCAGAATATTGGTCACTTAACTTTTTCTTTTTTATCTTCGTTTGTGTCTTTCTTCTTATTGAAGTATAATTGAGATATATTAGTTTCAGGTGTGCAACGTAATGATTCGACATTTGTATTTTTTTTGTTTTCAGGAATTGAGTATAAAATATTTTGTTTTTGTGACAAGGGACATTTATGATTTGAAGTTGATAATGTTTTAAGAAACTGCCTACAAAAGTCTTTCTGTTAAGCCTGTGTCAGCGTGTTACCCTTGCAGCAGTTTTGAGGATCTCATGAAGAAAAACAACTAAGAAGGACCATTAAAAGTAATGGGATACCTAGGTGTTCTGCACGTGCCAAGCTGCTGTAGGTAGTTCCTCTCTTCCAGTATTTATGTGGAGTGATACGACACGTAACGTCAGGAGGATTTCAAAAAATACAGCTGCAGATTAATCTGAAAATGTGCTAATTTAATAATAGTTACACATTTATAAATTTAAATCCATTGAAATTGTTGCGTTATGCTGGGTGGTATATACAAAGTCGTAATCTTAAAGCAGTGTTTCAGAGAATATTGATGGACTACTTGCCTTTAGGCTTAAATCGTACAGTTCTTTGACGTCTCTGTTATGTAATTTCTCTAAACTGCAGCAGTCTGCATTTGACTCAGCTCACAGACATGTACAAATTATGAATGCTGTGTTTTCTTATGAAACAAATTGTTATAATATAGTTATATGTTCTGTTTTTGTCCCTTTCTCCCTTTCCTCCTGTGTGGTCTGTTTTAAAATTTGGAAACTGCTTTCCCAGAGGGCATTATTTGTGCCCCCCCCAATAAGGTGTTTATGACAGATGAAAAGGAACCCAGGATATTTGATTTTTTTTGCTTTCTTTGCTTTGTTATAACTAGTAGAAAAATCGCTAGTGTGGTATAGGAAATTAAATAGTTTTGATGATCAAAGTAATTTGCAATACTCCTCTGAAAGGTGTTTCTGTGAAAGCTGCAAGTTTTTCAACCACAAAATGTCACGGATTCTGATAGGCTATGCAGAGGTCTCTGTGTTTTTTCTCTTCTGTTTTAATGGCAGCATTTTCACTGTCAGACTAAAAGTATTCTGTGATTATCTTTTAAGCATCACAGAAATTCAAGTAAAGGGTACACTCCTATCGATGTTAAAAATGATAAAATAAAATTAGCTGTTTCTGTATTTTTCTCTCTAGTGCCAAATGAATGCCTTAGCTACTCCTAGTGCATGGTACTATAAGTGAAGATCTGCAGCTTTTTTTTTTCTTTAATGAAAAGCACTATGATTATGTAGTAACATCAGATATAAACTAAAAAAGCAGAAACAGTCCCTCTCCCCCAACCTGTATGGTTTCGGGGGTCATTTTTTGTGTGCGTATTGTTTTGTGAAGTATAAGAAGAGAAGGCTTGCAGTTGGATCAGTAGAAAAAACAATGACCAAGCCAAAATGAGCACCTAGGGCCTTAAATAAAATAGATAACCTCATGAAATGAAATAGTTTGAAGGGTGGGAGGGAATGGCAGGAGGGAAGCTTAAAAACTTTTTCCCCCAAGAATGCAAGATACTTTTACAGCTACTGGAGTTACTCTTCATGTTCTTGCTTCAGCTAGGAATGTTTTGATGGTAAATTCGGTCATGGTAATGTATTTTTGTTTTCCTAATCTGAGATTTTTACAAGGAGGGTTTGTAGGAGGGTTGAAAGGGAGGTATTTGAGCCCTAATTTGAAAATTACCGGCCTTGCTCCTCCTGGTATGAATTAAGGAAGTACTGTACCTTGCCCTTGGCAACTCTCACGGCCTGAGAGGGAAGATGCACGGCCTCAAGGTGAGTGAATCCTGCCTTTTCCACAGCTAAGATCAGACTCTTGTGTTTTTCAGACTTCAGGGCCTGCTTCTTTGATAGTCTGAGGAGTGGCTATGATACTTGGTATTCAGGCGGTTCATTACTAATGTGTATGATTTTTAAACACCAAAACTTAAAATATCAGATAATGTTGCATGTTTTAAAAACCATTTCATCCCTTTGGCTACCCAGGACCAGCGCTGTTTTAGATATTGCTTATTTATAAAATGAGGATAATGATTATATGTACATATTCAGACATCAAAATTTAATGACTGTTTTGAGAAGGGATGAATGCCGGAGAAAATAGAACTGCTGATTGAAATGCTGACAGAGTTGGAGAAAGAATTTGAAGACAGTGGAATAAACTATGAACTCTGCGAATGGTAACACATTTTTTTACTATAGTGTAGTAGTACATTGTGCACTCTTGCTAAGGATCTAATTTTGTCTTGTAAAATGAATCCAAGTGTGTATTGTGAAACATCTGTATAAAACCATTCTTGAAACAAGTGATCTATATGCCTGTTTTTATTTGTTTTGGCAGAATTATTTTAAATATGTTTAGCCATATCCTTCCCAATCTTAAGGTTTTTTTGTTTTGTGTGTATGTGTGTGTGTGTGTGTGTGTGTGTGTGTGTGTATGTATGTGTGTGTTAAGGAAAAGTCAGTAAGAAAGATAATCTGTATCTCCACTCACTGAGAGCTCTAGGCTCCATTTCCAGCCACTTTTGTCATTTCCTGTTTATTATTGGTAGATGGATGCTTCAGACTGTAAGTCTTCCTTGATGATACTACAAATTCAGTCAAAACTTCTTTGCCTTGCGCAGTAATTGTCCTACAAATTTGGCTGAACTAAGGTGTCCCAGTGGATGAGTACCTGGGGAAACTTAAGTGGCTTTTACACTTGTAATGGAGTTGGTGACATTGAACTCTTGAACTTAGGTACCTGTTTAACTCAAGGAACGGGCAACAAATCCGTCCCTCAATTGATAAAGAAGGGGGAAATCTTTGATATAAGACACAACATAGTTAAATCAGTCTACCTTGGATGGCTCTAGCAGGCCACGGTCCAGCTACTTTAAGGTTCTTTGCTATGGGAATGTAAAACAAACCAACCCAAAAGCAAGCTTTGGTCTGGTTTCATTTCTGGGAAGGGTTTTGTTTCATTATACTAATAGTTGATTAATAACTGATAATTAATGGAAATAATGGGAAATTTAGGTACGATGGCACTGTTGGAAGTAACATTTGGGGGCAGTAGCTCCCTAAGTATCAACTCTGAGTTTGGCAAATGTATTTAAAAATTAAGATCCCAAGGGAACAGCACCCTGTTACCAGTCTCCACTGTGGTTTGAGGCAGCCACTTAATGGGTAAGACCGTTTTGGATTATTCACACAGAAGCATTTCTTTTTTGGAATGGGGCGGGGTGAGGAGTGGGTTGCCAGACCTCGGGTTATAGTTTGCTGGGTTTAGAAGCAACCAGTGATTGATCTAGTGAGTAGATGGATAAGAGTATATTAAAGGACTTGTTTTTATGGTAGATTTTCTGTAAAAATCTTAAATGTTCCTTTTTAGGCTAGCCAGGTATACCTGTGTACAGGTGACTCTTCTGTTTTCCTCACTGATTATGCTGTAACCCATTAAAATGGATTAAAGAAAACAAAACTCTGCCTTTTGCTCTATAAAAATTTAATGGTCTGTAAGATGTTAAGCTGTGTGTTTATTCCTACTCTGGAAATGCACAGCTCTGCTCTGGACACCGTGTCTGGGAGGTAGAAAGGTCCTGGTTCTGTATGGCACATCGCAGGGCTTTCTCCCACATTTCTGGCCGATTCGCCCAAATCCTCTGATGGGCCGGGTGGTACGCACAGCATCCCCTCTCCCGAGTATGGGCCATGACATAAACACGCTGACAGTGATGACAGATCTATTCGTTTTTAAAACTGTAAAGTAAATGTGGTCTCTCGTCCTCGGTTTGTGGTATGTTCACTTGTGTCATGGTGCGGGGAAGGGACAGCGACCTGATGGTTACGGGGCATATCTTGTGTGTGTAGGGTGAGTATTGCTAAATTATTAACAGCTTTTCATTTGGGGGGGGGAGTCATGTAATCAGTGGCCTAATCAGAAAAATGAAGGAGTGAAGATGCAAGCTTTGCCAAGTGGTGAAGTAAACAAGGTTTCGTATCTGTTTTTTATCAGGTATTGTAAAGTTTGTGCATGGCTTTTTTTGTTGTGGCTTACTAGTAATGGGTAGAGGAGAAAAGATGAGGAAAACCCCTCAGCTTTGCTGACCACTCTCTTCAGAGTTACATAGTTGGGGAGTAAAATCTGGCCCTAATGTGTTGAAAAGATCCTATCCTTTATAATATTCACCCCATCCTGTAATCCTCTGTGTAGAAAAGCGACATTGTTGTATTCTAGTAACTCACTGTGATTGATAACAAACCAGTGATGTCATTCTATTGTGCACTTTTGTCAAACCATTTACGTGACTTTAATAAACATAGTAAACTTGCTGACTGCACCAGAGGTCTGTTAGTGATTTATATATTGCATGACATTTTTCTATTTGAGTTTGACATGTAGAGTCATTTTTAATTTCGTGGCAATTGACCGTCCTAATAGCCCAGCTAATTTGAAACTAACAATATTGCTGTGTAAAAGGAAAAAAAATGGTGTTTGTGTTCAGTAAATGTTTGAAAAAAA
>PITA01025056.1:0-25092 GCA_004023965.1 Spilogale gracilis
GGGGAACATATGTCCTAATTTGGGTTAGCAAGGGGTACGTGATGAGTTGCACGCTCACAGTCTTATGGAATTTCTTTAGGTCTCTGTAGGGCTTGAGGGGGCTGGGTAACTGCCTGCCCGTTGCTAGGCTTAGATAACAGGAGGAGGGTCTGCTCTGACATTCTGGAGGGTGGGGGAGCCGTTACAGTATCCTTTCAAGATCAGGTCATGATCTCAAGGTCCTGGGACAGAACCTTGGGCTCCCTGCTCAGCAGGGAATCTGCTTCTCCCTCTCCCTCTATCCCTGCTCTTGCTGTGTCTCTCTCTAGCTCTCTCTCTCAAATAAACAAATACAATCTTTAAAAAAAAATGGTAAATACATTTTAAGAAGGTAAGGGAAAAAAGTATAATAGTTGTGATTTATAATAAAAAATATATATTTGTTCTCACTGACACAAAACTCCTGAAACCCTTTGAAGTTCTGGTGCTAAGAGTGATAAAGGTGTCCTTTGTTGTGTTAATGAGGCACTTGGGGGGAAGTACTTCTGGATGGAGGCTGGTTGCCAGGGGAATTAACCTTGTCAGCCAAGGGTTGAAATTTAGCTCCACCCCGCCATTTCTAGGAAAGGGAGAGGAACTTGAGGTTAGCAAGGAATATTTTTTTAAATATTTTATTTATTTATTTGACAGACAGAAACACAGCGAGAGAGGGAACACAAGCAGAGGAAGTGGGAGAGGGAGAAGCAGGCTTCCCGCTGAGCAGGGAGCCTGGTGCGAAGCCCGAACCCAGGACCCCGGCATCATGACCTGAGCCAAAGGCAGACACTTAACGACTAAGCCAACCAGGCGCTCCTAGCAAGAAATATTTAATCAATCATGCCTAGGTAAGGAAGCCTGTGTAAAAATCCGAAAGGGTGAGGTTCCAAGACCTTCCAGGTTACTGGACACATGGAGATTCAGGGAGGGTGGCCCTCTCAAGGAGCATGGGAGCTCCTCACCCTTCCTACATACCTTACCCTATGCATCTCTTCTAATTGTTCCAGAGTTATATCCTTTTATAATAAACCAGTGATCTAGTACATAAAATGTTTCTCTGAGTTCTGTGAGCCACTCTAACAAGTTAATCGAACCCAAGGAGCAGGTTGTGGGAACCTCGTATTCACAGCCAGGTGGTCAGAAGTATAGGTAACAACCTAGACTTGTGATTGGCTTAGGAAGTCGGGGTAGGAGGCAGGAAGACTTGAGGGGTCTGAGTCCCTGACCTGTGGAATCTGACATTACCTCTGTGTAGACAGTGTGAGAATGGAGTTAAATGGTAGGACAGCCAGCCATATTTCGGAGAATTCCCTGGTAGTGTGGGAACCACCGTCCCAACACACACATGACCCATGTTGAAATTGGGACCAGAACCCTAATTTATAAAGTAATAAAGATTCATCGATGTATGCTTTTTCTATATGTATATCACTCTTGTAAATAATATTGTGAGGTGATTAAAATTGTATGACATAGTAGGTGTAAAAGACATAGATTTTTAATCCAGACCATTGTTTTTTGGTTTGTGTTAGAGAACCCAAGTGAAAATGGAATTCTATTGTACCATCTGTTAGAGCATCAGGTATTTCATTTTAATAAGGCAATAAATATCCTCTATAAAATTATAGTACTCTTTAGTAATACACAAACTCATACACACACTCCACACATACAGCCTTTGAAAGACTTGAAGAAGGAAGATGCTACAGGCTAACCCCCCATTCCCATCATATCCCCTGTCCCTTTCCAAACTCAACGGCAATCAGTTTTGTTTTTTCTTCTCACATACTAAAAGTAGATGTGAAATAATGGCCGTGTAAGGAGATGAACAAATCCTTTTCTTCACAAAGCAACAATAAAGTTAGGCAAAAATAACAAAGTTAAATATTCATGTACTCTGGAAACCAACCAAAGGCATACAACAATCAGAAGCATTTTTGCTTACAAAATTCCTGAACTTGCTAAATTGGGCTTATCAAAACTCTTAAAAGGATTCAAAATAGTGTTAATACTACTATTAAGATAGGCATGCCTCAGACTAGAAAAAAATATTTGCAAATTATATATCTGAAAAAGAACTCGTTCGTAAAATAAGTAAAAATACAGTGATAAGACAAAAATGATAAGACAAAAAAAAACTGAAAGTGGGCAAAACATTTACATAAGCATTCCTCCAAATAACATATACAAGTGGCCAATAAGCACATCAAAAAAAAAAAAGCTCAGCAACTTTAGACTTTGGGGGAAATACAAATTAAAACAATGAGATACTGGGGCACCCTGGTGGCTCAGTTGGTAAAGCATCTGCCTTCAGCTCAGGTCATGATCCTAGGGTCCTGGGATCAAGCCCTGCACTGGGCTCTCTGCTCAGTGGGGAGCCTGCTTTCCTTCTCCCTCTATTGCTACCCCTGTTTGTGCTCTCTCGTGCTCTCTCTCTGTCAAATAAATAAGTAAAATCTTAAAAGAGAGAGAGAGAGAGATCATTAAACACCCACTAGAAAGTAAAAAAAAAAAGATGGATAATAACAAGCATTGGCAGGAGATGTGGAGAATTTGGAACCCTCACACATTGCCAGTGGGAATGTGAAATGAGGTGGCCACTTTGAAAAGTAACTTGATAGTTGCTCAAATAGTAAACCTAGGTCACATAACTCAGAAATTCCACTGCTATCTCAAAAAAGTGCTAATATATGTTCACGTAGACTTACATGTGAATGTCGATCTGAGCATTATACATAATAGTGAAAAAAACGGAAACTTTCCAAAAGCACAAGCAACTAGTGAATGGGTGAACAAAGGTGGTACATCCATACAACGGAAAACCTGGCAAGGATGGAAAGAAACATACTACTGGCACACGGTACAAGGTGGAACTTCAAAACCATTGTATTGCAAGAAGCCAGACACAAAAGCCAACATATCATGTGATTCCATTTATATGAAGAGCCTAGAAAAGGCAAATATGTACAGATAGAAAGCCAAACCAGCACCAGACTGGGGCTGGATGAGGGAGTGAGGATCAGAAATGCAGATTGTAACAAGTGTATTTCATGGGCTCTGGGAGACTTGGATATAGTGATGAAAGCATAACAGTATCATGAGGGCTGAATAGTTATAGAATAGATCAGTTTACAGGAACTAGATTACACGTCAATAAAGCTGTTTAAGAACAATTTTCAATGGAGTGTACAATATTCCATCTTCAGTATTGTCATGGATATATGTGACATTTTTTTATTAAAATAAAAACTGGGGTGCCTGGGTGGCTCAGTTGGTTGAGCGGCTGCCTTCAGCTCAGGTCATGATCCCGGAGACCCGGGATTGAGCCCCACATCGGGCTCCCTGCTCAGCAGGAAGCCTTTTTCTCCCTCTCTCGCTCCCCCTCCTTGTGTTCCCTCTCTCGTGTTTCTCTCTGTCAAATAAATAAAATATTTTAAAAAAATAAAAATAAAAACTATTCCTTAAGTGCACCTTGGCAACATGTAATGGAAGTATAATTTAAAAGCACAAATTAAAATAATAATTAAATACCATCTCAAGACATGTTATAGGCTGGCCTGCATGGGCTCAATCATTTTACAATTACTCACCCTTATTTTTTCTAAGTTGATCAATTTTTTTGATAAAAGACTATCATTTGTGATTTTAATATAGTACTCATTCAGAAATAATTTGCCACCAGCTCACCACTTTTTTTAAAGATTTTTTTTTATTTGTTTGAGACAAAGAGATACAGAGATAGAGAGCATGAGCAGGGGAGGCGCAGAGGGAAAAGGAAAAGCAGACTCCTCATTGAGCCCGGAGCTTGATATGGGGCTCAGTCCCAGGACTAGGAGATCATGACCTGAGTGGAAGGCAGACACTTAAACATCTGAGCCACCCAGGGGCTTATCGAGCTCACTATTAGTAGCAAGTTGGTTTTATTAATAAAATACAGTCTCATAAAAGTAGTGACTCACCTGGTTTTAGCCAATGTGGGCAAACTGGAACACAAAATTCTGGTTTTTAGAGTGAAAATCAGCAATGGAGAAAATTTTAAAGTATCATTAATTTGTTACTACACTGAAAAAATACCAAATAGGAACTACATGGTTAGCTGTATATCTTCATAAATTTTGTCAATCAAACAAAAGAAACTGTTGTCTGCACTTTATACCTTCCTTAAAAAAAATTAAGGCCACTTAAAATATTGGTAAATGAAGCTATAACAAATTACACGGTTTCCTACTCTGTCCAATAAATTATAACCTAACTTCCAAACCAAAAACAGTCACTGATTTTGGATACACTTGTTCTTTCCATTTTATCATAAAAACTAAAGAGACATAAACTGACATGCAGAAAACTAGCTCTCATCACAGAAACTCATGTAAGGAAGCCTTTGTAGACACAACCATCTTCCCCTGTACTCCCTAAAAGATGCCTGCACAGGTTTCCACACTTGCCCAAAAAAGTCCACTATGTCTCAGGATATAAGCTGGAAATGTTCCATTATTAAGGTTATTTATGTTTATTAAAGCATAATACATCAAACTGATGGGATCACAGTGTATTTTCCAATGTGCATAAAATGCACTGTTGCTTAATTATCATCATTTCCACAACTAGCCAAAGAATACAAAGTATGAAATACGACCCTAATGTTTTAAGGTAAAAGCCATTTACCATTGAGAAGTCTATATTTTCTTTGCAATGGATAAACAGCTGAGTACTGCTGGAAATTTTTCAAGCAATCTCAATTTGGGATTTACCATTTGTATGCTCCTGCACTCTGGGCATCTTGAGTCTCTATTTTCTTGCCTGGGAATTCACTCCCCTCAAGCTACTATGTTCCAATGCTAAGTGTTCACCATACGCTGGTGGAGTGTTTTCAGATAGTTTTATGATAAACCTATTCTAATGATATCTACATTTCTTTATCACTTGCAGATAAATAGGTCATTTAATTTTGAGATGCACAATTCTAAAAGTCTTAACTATCAGAATTTCTACTTCCTTTTTTCTTTTTGCTTATGTTAAGAATATATATATTCTCATTATCTTTCACTTGCTTAAAGATCTCAGTTTTTTGTCTTGTTGGCCACTGATATTTTCTATTTCAAATTACAAGTAGGTAATTGTTTTTCACTGTTAAAAGAAAAAAATCAAAAGCGGAATCATGTAGTACTTCTTTGAAACTTGTTTGTCAATTACAGAGTTGAGACATCATTAGGGTAGAAGAAAATATGAAGTCCCAGAATTTCTCCAGTCTGCTTCCCATTATATTACCTCAAATCTTAATAGCACCTGAAGACCCTTCTGCAGATATCAACTGAGTGAGACCATAAAATTGGAATTTCTTATTTTTCTGGGGAAAACACAACCACAGTTTTGTACCACTCTGACTCACAAAGGCATTCCAACTTTCCTTTTGTGTTTTTGGAGTTGTATTCCTAAAAATATAGCTGGTAGACAGGTGCTACACACAGAGCCATACCCTAGTCCGGGAGAGCCATATCAGGACAGGTGTGACGAGAACCTGACAGACTATAAGGAAAGCACGCCCAATAAGCAGATAACAGATAGGCAGAGTGTTTTGAGGATTTGCCAGTGCTTGTGAATAGCGGTCAAACTAGACATATTTAACTTTGGCTGAAAAAAAATGAATCATAAAAAAAGAGTTCATGAGAAGTCAGCTTCCTGGTCTAGAGTCATGATTAAGGAGTAATAAATCAATAAAGCAGGGGCAGTGGCATAGTTTCTGAATATCATAAAATTCCCATACAGAAAGAAAAAATGAAATAGAAAAAAATATATATCTCAAGGGCATGACGTCCCCAATAAAACAAGGGGGCAAGATGTCCCCGAGTCTCCAGAGGTTGAGAAGGCAGGACCAGATCCCAAGCCTGTGTGAGATGTATATGATATCATAAGTGATATATACATATATCCCAGATATATATATATATCCCAGAGTCCCGGGATCGAGCCCTGTGTCGGGCTGCCTGTTCGGCAGAAAGCCTGCTTCTTCCTCTCTCACTCCCCCTGCTTGTGTTCCCTCTCTGGCTGTATTTCTCTCTGTCAAATAAATAAAATATTTTAAAAAAAAAAAGAAGAAAGAAAATAAAAGAAGAGGTCTGGTGACCCTTTGAGCCAGATATCAGAAAATATTCCTCTTTCAAAGAGGAAAACCACAATCTGAGTAGAAATGTCAGCAAGCATTTGTCTGAAGACAAGTTTGTATGAGGACAAGCAGTGGAAACAGTAGAAATTTGCAGATTCCCAAAATGTGGAGAATGTAGAAAGACCTCAGGGACACACTGGAGGGCTGCGATCCTGAAGATTCCAGACAGCCTACATTCTCAGTAACTAGAAACTCACAGGAACATCAACCCTTTGCCAGGACAGAGCCCACTCTGAGGAAACATTATATAAACAGAGCCCGAACTGCCCAGGCAGGAACAATGGAGGTACAGAAGACTGAGAAGGTCCACATACTCATGAGGAGAGGTTCCAAGAAAGCAGCTCTCAGCAAGCTTCCTTTAGAGGTAAATGCAAAGGCAGCTACTATATTTCTTACCTCATGGGACCAGCTGAGGAGAGAGCTCCCAATCACAAGGGTAAAATGCTTCAGGGCTCCTCTCACAGACATTCACCCTAGGACCCCTTTTAAACATGCAGGAAAACCATTTCACTGAAATGTGAGCTGGGTGTCTGGGTCACTCAGTGAGTTGAGTGGTTGATGCTTGGTTTCAGCTCAGGTCATGATCTCAGTCTTGTGAGCTTGAGCCCCACTTCTGGCTCCGTGCTCAATGAGGAGTCTGCCTGAGATTCTCTCTCTCTCTCTCCCCTTCTGCCCCTCTCTCCACTCCCCCTCTCTCTCTCTCAAATAAATAAAAAAAATCTTAAAAAAAAAAGTCAAGAAATATGAGTGACAGAAAGGGCTGTGACTGATCACTTTTCAAAGAAACAATTACTCAAAAAGCATGCCAACAGAGGAGCACACCAGGTAATATGTAACAGTATTTCAAAATTAGCTTAAAGGCATTGGGAGAATTACAGAAGTTATAAACAAGCAGTGTAAGTCACAGAAAGAAAATTCTAAAAACAACAGAACTTGACGTGAGAAGGAAGTTAAGGTATAAAACGGGGATCAGGAAAGGAAACAATTCAGAAATATAAACTAATAAATAAATTAGAAGAAACACACAAAGAAAGACTGCAGAGAATATCCTAATAAAAAGAGGTTTAAAAAGGAGGAAATCTGGGGCACCTGGGTGGCTCTGTTGGTTAAGCAACTGCCTTTGGCTCAGGTCATGATCCCGGAGACCCGGGATCGAGCCCCACATCAGGCTCCCTGCTTGGCGGGAAGCCTGCTTCTCCCTCTCTCACTCCCCTCTCTCACTTGTGTTCCCTCTCTCGCTGTGTTTCTCTGTTGAATAAATAAAAAATCTTTAAAAAAAAAAAAAGGAGGAAATCTTAAAAGAAAAAAAAAACTACATCAGGAAAGATATAGAAAGGGGTGTGTGGGGAGACGGCAAATGTGGAAGAAAGGCCATGAAGACACATCATAGCAGGGGATGAAAAGGAGAACAATAGACAAAGAAGATTAGCTAGGGATAGGCAACACCTAGACATACCCAAGCCAACCATACCCAACCCAACAAACTCTATGGACATTCCAAACAAAAAAAGCATATACCTGGTAAAAGAAAGAAAATTAGAATAACTTACGACTGTTTCACATTGACACTTTGTGCCCCAAGACAATTTTTAAATTCTGAAAGGAATAAAAAAACCCATGAGCCCAGGATGTTACATATAGCTAATAAATCTTCCAGTGCAAATGCCAAATAAAAATGGTTATAAATAGACAAGAACTCAGGGGTTATTGTTCTATATGGTCTTCCTAAGAAGTCTGTAGAAAGTAAGCCTCAGATAGGCAGTAAATAACCATAAAAGATTCATCACGAAAATAGGTAGCCCTGAATATATATAACTACAGAACATAGTTAATAATAAGGGCAAAACACTATAAAATTGTACATGCTTTAACAATGGACATATAATGAAAATAACAAAAATGGAATTATGGGATTATACATGGAAAGTAGCATAAGCTTGACAACTGTCTCCTAAGAATTAGTTGAAAGTTTAAAAATCACATATAAATCAGATGTTGGGAGAGAAATAAATGATGAGGGATAGGAGGTCACTAGCTAACTTCAATATTGATCATTATAGAGAACCAATAAATAGTCACCAGAAGGTGATTCATGAGGCCAGGACTGAAATAAGGAGCTTCTACCTTCCTGTGTTTAGTTTGGTATGGTTTCATTCACTGTGATATATATCCTCACTTTTAATAGACAGTTATTTTTAGGTTTGTTATTTAAACTTCTGCTGTTTTGTTTGAACATAAATACTGAATGTCTACCATCTTTGCTAAAGAAGACCCAATCTATGGCACTGATGCCTGATTCTCCAATCTAAATTAAATGTAATTTGGGAAGTTCTGTGTCTCCTCTAAGATATCATAGAGTTGTTTTATTCAGCTTCGCTGACTTAAGAAAGAGATGCCTTAGAAAGAAAAAGCTTATTTTCTTCTCATTACTTTTTTCCCCAAAATCTGAATTCTAAAAGACTTTCTTACCTTAGACAATTTACTCTCCTGGTTCTACCTTCAATTAAATGGTGCCGATTTCTACGCTACAGACAACCTGTTAAAGTGCTGTCCTTGAAAAAGTTGACATATTCCAGAAGAATGAGCAGTTCATTTTTTTCAATACTTAAATATTTAATTCAATACCCAAAAGCCTCAAAGGATCATTTCAGGAACATATTAAAACTTGAAACTCAGAGTTTACTTTGAATAATACTTATCTACAGAAAGGAATTTTCAGTAAACTCTAAGGATACTTAAATCAACAAATACTTATCAGCTGTGGTAATTGGACATCCAGTCCTGCTCATGTCACTAGCACTACTATCAAAGGACATGCTGTGCTCAATCTTTCCCTGGGATCTTATTCCATGGCAACAAAGTACAGGATCTCCTGTAAAGTTTTAAAATTCTCTGAGGAAGTGGCTAGCAACAGAAATGTTGTCAGTTTGCCTGTCATTTACCCATGGAGATGACTTTCAATCTCTTATTTTTCAGGTTAACAGAAAAATGGCTAATGACTATTCATGTGGTCCCAGAGAGAATTTCTTCTGGAAGAAATAGAAGGCAGCCTCTAATGTCATAACTGAACAACACAACCTTCACCAGTAGGTGGAAAGCCCCAGTAGGGCTTCAAACCTTGAAGTACCAGTTCTTACCCAGAATCAGTTCTTGAAATCCAAAATAGAGGAAGAGCTAAATTTTACATTTTATTTTTTCAGCTTAAATTTCAGTATAAGCCAATCACTTTACAGTTTTTGGAAAATCACATTTGTCTAGTTAAAAAAAAAAAAAAAAAAAAAACTATTAGGGGCGCCTGGGTGGCTCAGTTGGTTAAGCAACTGCCTTCGGCTCAGGTCATGATCCTGGAGACCCAGGATCGAGTCCCGCATCGGGCTCCCTGCTCAGCAGGAAGCCTGCTTCTCCCTCTCACTCCCCCTGCGTGTGTTCCCTCTCTGGCGGTGTTTCTCTCTGTCAAATAAATAAAATCTTTAAAAAAAAAAAACTATTCTAAGAAAAAATGTTAAGGTCTTATGGGGCCAATCCCTTATAGCATGTTTACAGTCTTCATACTAAAATACTTTTAACTATATCCTCTTCAAGGCTGCCAGTAATCACAGAACATTTAAATTGCTAGAAAATCCTTATAAACATTTACACAGGCCGAAAAAGATCTGGTGTTATTTCTAACCAAATCAATTTCTATCCAAATATCCAATCAAGTAAATCATTTGCCATCTTGTATGTAATTTCTCTGCATATTTGACTTAATCTGGTTTATTTTTAGCAAAAAACAAGTAAATCCATTCTGTTTATACAAGCCAGTCTTTACCAAGCTCATTTTATTGCCAAACTTCAAAATGAGGCAAAGCTTAGTTAAACATATACTTTTTTTTAAAGATTTTATTTATTTATTTGACAGAGAGAAACACCACCAGAGAAGGCACATAAGCAGGGAGAGTGAGAGAGGGAGAAGCAGGCTTCCCGCCGAGCAGGGAGCCCGATGCGGGCTCGATCCTGGGACTCTGGGATCATGACCTGAGCCAAAGGCAGTAGCTTAACAAACTGAGCCACCCAGGTGCCCCTAAACATATACTTTTTTATTTACTCTTGGATATTATGGTGTATGTCTCTGATAAATAATATGAGAAAAAAAGAGACTTCAGATCTGAAAAATACATAGTAAACATACATTTTCTCCTTTCTAGAGCTGATCTGCAGTTTCAAGAGTTGCAGCCCTTTTGTCTTGCCCAATGACCATTGTGTGAGGTGCCCCTTTCAAGCACTAGTAACATGGTAGGCTTACAGGCATTAGAGCTGGCCGCTTCGGGACAACACTCAGCAATTTTAAATTTTTAAAGCTAAAAACTGAAAGATTGCAAAGATGGTTTACCAATTCTTTAAAAAGACCAGTTACACTGAATTCTAATAAGCCATGAGAGAGTACATGCAGTATTTGTTAGACTGTATGTTCCCTCTTTCTAGTACATTGTTTAAGAAATTTAAGGATGTAGGTTTTCACAGACAAAACATTGTCTGGATCACTCTAATGTTATAACCTAGGCACTGATATGAAGTAGGAAATTATAGACTGACAGAGACTGAAGAAAAATACTGTCTTGAAAGAAAAGCAAATACTGTAGTTACCATCCATATACTATTAATAATTTCTTTTTTTAAGGTTGTATTAATTTATTTGACAGAAATATAGAGAGAACAAGTAGGCAGAGCAGCATGCAGAGGGAGAAGGAAAAGCAGGCTTCCCCATGAGCAGGGAGCCTGATGGGGGACTCAATCCCAGGATTCTGGGATCAGGACTTGAGCTGAAGGCAGACACTTGACGGAAAGAGCCACCTAGATGCCGCACCTATACTACTACTAATTTTAGTGAACTGAACCAGTTACATGGCTATTTAATATAGCTCCATGCACAAATGCTATTTACATAGAAACTGTAGAGAGGAAAGAATTTTTAAATTAATTTTAGAGTATTGCACTTAATTTGTAAAACATTAGATTGATTCATTTCTTAAAATTATAACAGAAACAAATATTTTCTGGCAATTCCAACTCAAAATCTGAGGTCTTCCCTTTCTATTCCTTTGACATTAAAAATATTTTGGGGGTGTTTTCTTAACGTTTATTTCTTTGTTTTGTTTGCATGTTGAGCTAGATATATTACAGCTTAAAATGAGAGTATGGCTGCTGTGTGTGTGTGTGTGTGTGTGCACACGCGCGCGTGCGCGCACGTGTACATGTACATGGTCAAAAAAGAAAGCAAATGGAGAACTAATAAAAGAAATATATAAATGAACACTTAGGTTAAGGATTTGGGGGCACCTGGGTGGCTCAGCCAGTTAAACGTCTGCCTTTGTCTCAGGTCATGATCTCAGGGTCCTGGGATTGAGCCCTGTGTTAGGCTCCCTGCTCAGTGGGGACCTGCTTCTCCCTCTCTCTCTGATCCTAGCTTGTGCTCTCTCTCTCTCTCTCCCTCTCTCTCTGTCTCAACTAAATAAATAAATAAATAAACCTTTTTAAAAAAAGGATTTAGTTTTGGTTTTCATTCTGACAAAAGTTTAATCTACTGAGGCTCTGGTCTGAAATAGTTAATTATCACCATTCATTTCAAAAGATTAGTGTAAGACATATGAGTATTTGTCCCAATACATTTTGCTTATGGGCATCAAAATTTGAGTTTCAAACAACTCTCACATATGATGAAATATTATCCTTTTAATTTTCTCCTACAATTTAAAAATGTTAAAACTATTCTTAGCTAACAGACTGTACAGAAGCAACTTGCTGGCCTGAAGCAATGCTAGGGACTTTGTATAAACCAGACCTCTGAGTCTGAGCTCTCCCTGCTGGACTACTGAGTGAGATTATCTTGTTGGGCCTCAGCTTCCTCCGCTATAAAATGAGAGGGTTGGAAAGTCCCTTCCAATTTTAACATCTAGGGACAGTAGTAAGATTATCACCCCATAGTTAATATTTGGGTAGCTATTATTGATAAGATTCATAATGGTGTTTTGTAGTTAGCAAAATCCATTTGTGCTTTATCCTATTCCATCCTCAAAATTTCCTGTGAGCTGGTATAGTTTCATCAACTTTTCAGGGAAGGAAATTGGTTGTTTTAGAAAGGTCCCTAAGATCACACAATAGCTGGTGCTAACAAACCCTCGTCTTGAACCCAGACCATCAGGCCATATCAAATTCCTACCACATTGCTAATACTTTGAGAAAATCATCCTTAAAAGCAGCTCTTTGAGTAATTTAACACTCATGTTTTCAAAATTTTTATCACCTTGGGAAACTAACTGAAAAGCTTTCAATCGAAATTACTATACTTGTCTTATCTTTCCCAAGGTACAGGCTGAGAAGAAGCTAATGATGTCTCAAGAAAGAAAGGGGAAATTAACTGAAATAGTAATAGAACATCTGTGTCTCTTCTACATATCTTGTAAAAATGAGACACTGGTAGCTGACACTTACATTTCAAGGTAATAAGTATTACATTTAAGTTTATACCCTCATAAATGCAATGCCTATTTTCAATTTGCCTACCAACATAATGGGCTATCCTCTTTATGTAGAAATGGTATCATCACTAAACAGAAATATCAAATCTCTAGGAATTTTGTATCTGGTTAAATGAAGAAAATCCTTATTTTAGGCCTTTCTCCATGCCTGACCAATTCCTTGACCTTCAAAAAGCAACAAATATCAGGGTGCCTCGGTGGCTCAGTTGGTTGGGCAACTGCCTTCGGCTCAGGTCATGATCCCAGAGACCCGGGATCGAGTCCCACATTGGGCTCCCTGCTCAGCGGGAAGCCTGCTTCTCCCTCTCTCAATCCCCCTGCTTGTGTTCCCTCTCTAGCAGTGTTTCTCTGTCAAATAAATAAATAAATAAAATCCTTAAAAAAAATAAAAAGCTACAAATATTCTGTGGGCCTCAGTTTAGCCACCAGAGCCTGAGAATAAAAGAAATGTATGAAGAAAGTGCTTATAATTACTTGGAGTGAGAATGTAGAATAAACTGGAGAAAAATAGCTTATATATCTTACTTTTCTGATCTAGATTGTGGATAATTAAATTTTTATTGAATTATGTTCATTCATTCAGAAATTATTTTGAATGACTATTGTTTTCCCAGTACCATTCTAGATTTTTGGAATACAACAATGAACAAAACATAATTTCTTCTCTTATGAAGCTATTTTTTGTTGGAGGAGACAAGTGAAACATGATTTTCCAGGTGCCAGTAAGGATTATAGGGAAAGAAACAGCAGGATAAAGAAGAAAAGAGCTGATGGAGAGAGAACACATATAAAGACCCTGATGCAGCGTATGCCTACCAGGTTACAGCACAGCAAAAAGGGCCACATGGCTGGAGTCAAGAGTGCAAAAAGAGTGAGAGGCAATTGGGTCAGACAGGATTGGTTCTGCTCAATGGAAATCCCTGAAATCTTCCTTGCAGAATAATATCATCTGACTTATGTATGCGTTGAAGGAATCATTCTGGTAGTATGTGAAGTATATACTATGAGGAGGCAAGGTCAGTAATAGGGATAACAAGAAATAATGGCAAAAGCCCAAGTGAGAATTTATGGTGAACTGAGGAAGGGTCATCGTAATGGAAGTTATATGTAGTGGTCAGATTGTTCTAGTCACATACATCAAAGAGAGCTGCAATAATTTACAGATCCTTTGGTTGTGGGAACTGAGGAGAGTCGAGGATAACTGAGTACCTTGGCCTGAGAAACTAGAATATGAAGATACCTTTCACACAAGATGGGAGAGTGTAAGTGAATCAGACTGGCAGAGGTGGGGAACGTGCAAAGAATTCGATTTCAGACATGCTAAATTTGGGCACCGAATTACATATCCAAATGGAAATGTCAAATGGGCATTTGGATATGTGAGATCCGAGTTCATCAGAAGTCCTTTTTGAAAGATGAGTTCACCCAGGAAGTAAGTACTGGTAGAGAGAAGATACAGAGATACAGGAGTTAACTCCTGTGGGGTACGCACATGTTGAGAAGGTTAGGAGAAGAGGAAAAGAGTCCGAAGAGAAGCACTTAATGAGGCAGAAGGAAGAGAGAAAACTGTTCTGGAAGGCCAGTGAAGGAAATATTTTAAGAATAACATGGTTTATATCCAATACAACTTAAAGGTTGCATACAATGAGAGCTAAAAAACTGACCACTGGGTTGGCAATGCAAAAGTCTCTGATAACCTTAATACAGGCTGTTGGAATATAGGAGAGAGACAAGAATCTGACTGGAGTTGGTTCAAGAGAGAAGAGGAATAAAGGAAGTGGAGGCCCTAAGAGCAGCTAATACTTTTAAAGACATTTGATACAAAGAATACAAAGAATTAGAGTAATGGATAGGGACTGTGGCATTAAGGGCAGATTCTTCTAAGGTGGGAGATACTGTAATATGGTTGTATCGGAAAACATATTAATGCAGGAGTGAATGGGGAGTTATTTCAGGAGTGTGATGCTAGAGCAGATAATGGGATGGAGTACAGAGCATCAGAAGGACTGCCTCAGTCAGAAGGACAGACAGTATGATCGCCATAATAAGAAGGAAGAGAATGCTGTACACATTTAGGAATGTTGGTGATACGTTGGTAAGAAAGTGTGGAAGATCTCTTTTGCCTACTTTAGTTTCCTTAGGAAAATACATAGTAAGGTCATCAGTTGAGGATAACTGAGATGGAGGTTTGAAAGTTTGGGGGAAAGATGTGGAATAATGGCCTATAACACCAAGGGAGAACAAAGGAATTGGGGAATGCCAGTATGGCTCCTGGCAACACTTTTGAGTCCAGGGGAGACTGTCATTACTATATTTTTTAAGTTGTTATGATTGTGTGCTTTTCTCCAGCATTGATCAGCTCCTTAGGTATCAGGGAAGAACATTCAGAGTAACATTTAAGGAAGAGTGAGGGTTTTCTAGGATAGCACTATGGCAATGGCAAGGTCAGTGGACTGGAATTCAGGGGAGGTAGAGAGTTATTAGCATCTTAGACATTTAGGGGAAATGAATGGGAAAGAAAAGATTTAGTCTTCAGAGGATGAAATCCTTGAAGTCAAGGTTCTAGAAGTGACACAGATGTGGGTGGTAACGAATTCTAGAGTATGACCATGGAAGTAGGTGACTGCGATGGACAACTAACCAGTTGCAGAGCAAGGCAATGAGAGTCCATTGCTCTCTGGTTACCCAAACAGCAGTGCTGAGGCTCACAGACACGAGATGACACCAAGATTAAGGGGCCCTGTGCAGTCCCCTGGCTGTCCTGCTATGTGAGGACCTGCAGACGATGTTGTACAAGAAATAGGCATAACTCTGTGTGGGCTGCTCTTCGGTCCTGTCAGTGGCACATTCCCACACATGGAATCCCGTGGACACCTCCTGGCAGCTATGACAGAGGGAGTAAATCTATAGTAAAACCAGAAAAATACACTGTATCTAGTTATAGGACAGTTCTGTACTCTGAAGTTGGTCCCAGGGATTATCTACTCTGACTCGGAGGCCTTTCTCGGGGAAGAACCACGGGGCATGTGTCATCATCATGAAGAACGGCTGTCATGTCAGAAAAGGGTCTCCATTTCCTTCTACTGCCTCTCTTCTACTGCCTACGAGGTCATCCCTCTTGTCCTCTTAAGAAAAAAAAAAAAGTGGGTCTGGATATTTTTTCAGTTCTATAGGCCCTCATTTCTAAAACCTTAAACAGAGCTAGGGTGAAATGGAATGAAAAATGGCAAATGGGCCACTTGTCAAAAACTATGATCTATGCATTAAGGAACAGAGTTTTTAAAAAAAGTCCCTCCTGTGCATCCCAGCTCTCAGAATAGGGAACCTAGTTACAACTAACACTGAGATCGCATCGAATGTCTTTCACATCCCTCTCTACTTACCATTAGACTGTGAATTATTTTGTCAAGACAAAGTAACTTGCAAGGATATAATTTTTACTATAGTATGCCATATTTTGGACATACTGCAATGGCATAACCAATTATCCTATCATTGAGTGCTGAAGTTATGATCTGATGACTATAAATGACACCAAAGAGAGAAATACATTTTTTTAATTTTATTTATTTACTTGAGAGAGAGAGAGAGAACATCAGAGTGGAGAGGGTCAGAGGGAGAAGCAGACTCCCCGCTAAGCAGGGAGCCCGATGTGGGACTCAGTCCTGGAACTCCAGGATCATGACCTGAGCTGAAGGCAGTTGCTTAACCAACTGAGCCACCCAGATGTCCCAAGAGAAAGACTTTTACACAAGTCTGTGTCTGCATCTCTCATCATTTTCTTTAAATAAATTCTGGGGGTGAAGTATATGAACCATTTTAATGAGTGTTCTCATCTCTACCCTTCTATGTCTCCCCTTCTCTCTTTCTGTGTCTTTCTCTGTGTCTCTACATCTGTATCTATCTCTCCTTCCGCCTCTCTATCTCTGTCCCTCCCTCTCTCTTCTTCTATTTCTCTCTGTGTGTCTCTATAGATAGACTGATAGATATCCAAATTACTCTCCAATCAGATCATAGTTTTGGCAAAATCTCATCAGAAATATATAAGAATATCTTCTCACTATTTTGATATACCCTTATAGGAACTAAATATTAAATTTAAAAAGTATCTCATTGCTTTAAGAATACAGAATATTTTTTAAAAGATGTGTTGAGTGAGAAAACAGAGGCTGTCGATAATCATGTACCCATTAAAAAGTGATAAACTTACAGGAGAAATTAAATTATTAGAGCACATTTGGGTAAAGCTAAATGGAGAAGCAGACAATGAAGCTGAAACAGAATTTACATATAGCAGTGATGGGAAACTTCATCCATTCAGAAAGTTGACAATGACTTATTAGCTTAAAGGAGGACACCTATCAAGGTTTGACCTTGCTCATATTTTCATTGGTCTGAAGTCAGAAGCAGCATGGAGAGAGACTGTCATATCAGAATTAATTTTAATCAACAGGGAGAAACACATTAGCAATGGAAAAATTACCATGGACAAAAATAGGTAAGTTATTTCAGAGGAATGGAAAGAGCTTCCTTTGTATAATTCTTTGAGGCAGACCTCACATACAAAGGAAAGGATTTGATTCTATGTTCTGGTTCTTTCTTAAGAAAGATGGATTAAGAGAGTTTGAAAGCTCTAAAAATGTAATTATCTAAGCATAACTAATTATTCCAATGAGGTAGAAAACTGACAGGCAAATGAAAAAAATACATGAGTTCCACAGGCTGTTCTCAGTAAATTAAGGTCCTAACAGATGCATATAACAGCAGGAAGACTGAGCACATACACAAGGACAAAGCCATCTTACAAGCCATGTAAAATCAAAGAAGGTGAAGTCCTCAAGACAGCAGAGGGCTTGTACTGTGAAATGCTAAGGAAAACACAAACAAGAAAGGGATAGGCCCTACTAGAGATAATTGTTTGGACATTAATGTATAATGAAAGAAATAAAAACATCTCTCAGACTTTTATTCTATTTGGTTATTCTTTGACCTTTATTATGACACTCAAACTGCAGAGGAAAAAAACTGGTAAAAATGATCAACAATTTATTCAAGCAATGCCTGCTAAAACCATTAGGTTGAGGAATACTGGGTGTCACCCAAAGATTACTTGCATAACCTTTATGTTGGAGAGATGTGGAGCTCACACTTTAACAAAAGGGCCAATCTTTGCATTGTGGGATAAGCTGATATTATATATTGAGTGTTATGTAGTTCAATATATGTCAAAAATGCCTAATCAGAAGATTAAAAAGGTTTTACAGCTAATTTCCAATTATTCGAAAATGTGAGGGTTAGAAGACCCAATTCTGTATACCCCCAATTTAGGATATTAGACCAAAAAATACCCTGATATCTCCCAAAATCAATGTTATGAAGGAATTTAAAGATGTGGGGGAGAATATTCTAGATCAAAAGAAATCAAAACAAAAGCCATCCATAAACTTTGTTGGGTATCGGCTCAATGTTGACCATGATAAGGAATAAGAAAAAGAAAAGGACACAAAACCCAAAGTTAGCAGGAGGAAGTAATAAAAATTAGAGCAAAAAGAATAAAGATTAGAGCAGAAATAAATAAAACAGAGACTAGAAAACAATAGAAAAATTAATGAAACTAAAAGGGGCTGGTGTGGGGGGGATATGGGGAGATGTTGGTCAAAGAGTATAAAGTTTCTGTTATGTCCTATGGAAGAGTTCTGGAGATCCAATGTACAGCTTGGTAACTATAGTTAATAACACTACACTATCTACTTGAAATTTGCTAAGAGAGCAGATCTTAAGTGTTCTCATGACCAAAAAAGAATAAAAAAATGATAATCATGTGAAATGACAGAGGTATTAATTAGCTTCATCATGGTAATCATTTCACAATTTTTATATCAAAACATCACATTGTATGTCTTAAATATATACAGTTTTTAACTTGTCAATTTTATTTCAAAAAAGCTGGGAAAGAGGTAGAAGAAAAGTAACTAAAATCTAAAACATGATACTATGCAATAAATTATCATGTCTTCTCATTCAAATGAATTAGACCCTAATATGCTCAAGGTACAACTAGTGTTCTGTGTGTAATCAAGGAAAATGGCAAGGAAAAATAAAATATATAGTTTCAGTGACCCAAAAGTGAAGGGTTAAGGAAGTGTTAGTGTCCACAAATTATGTATCAGTAAGCTTGATATTCATCTTGGTCACTTATGTGATCCAGCATCAGTGACAGAGAATCAAATATGACTACTTTAAAAAGGAAATCATGATAACCAGGACTTAATAAGGTTACACGACACAGAGATGTGTCAAATCAATCATTTCTGATTTTGCAGATTAGTAGATTCTGAAGTTGATCAAGGGGTTTCTGTAGACATACTATATCTGGATTTAAGTAAGAAAGTTGATAAAATGTATCACTTTAATCCTATAGACAGGGTTTGGCAAACTGTACTCTGGAGGCTAACTCAAACCTACTACCTGTTTTTGAAAATTAAAGTTTAAATACTAATCATGTTCACTCAAAATATGCATTGCCTATGACTGTTTTTGTGTTATAACAGAAGGGTTGAGTATTTGTAACAGAGACTAGAATGTCCTATAAGCCAAAAATCTGTACTAGCTTGACCCTTTAAAGAAAAAGTTTGCCTACTCCTGTTGTAGCTAAATAAAGAACTATAGACAAAATATGTAGTGTATAATTAGGTGTATCAATAGTTAATTTGCCAGAAAGCATGGAACTTTATGGGATTAATATCATCTTGAATAAAAATGTATAATTTAATTATGGAAATCAGTATTTAATGCTGTAAAATAGAACATGTTTATCAGTTATTTTTAGAAGGTATGTATTACATAAACTTGCAATCAAAAGATCTGTCTAAGAATATTCACTGCAATATCATTCATAAGAGTACATAAAGAACAGAAAAGAGTCAAGAAAGAATGCTAGGACACACTAACACTGAGAAATCCAATAGGAAAGCAGGAAAGAATCTTAAGGAGTACTGCATCAACTAAAGGAACAACAGAAGAAAGTGATGTCATGGGATCCCAAAGAACGAAGAATTTCAAGCAGAAAAGGGAGAACAATTGTGTCAAATGCTTCTCAGAAGACCGGCAAGATGAAAATCAAGTTAAATCTATTTTAAGATCATGGTAACTGGCAACTTTAATATAAACCATTTCACCAGAATGGTAAAGACAATTGACAATGGAGTTGGGTTGGGGTAATACTAAAAGGAAACGTGGAAAAGTAGAGACAAGAAATATGGATAACACTTTCAAAACATTTAGCTGAAAACACAAAGAGTTGGAGAAGGACTTTTGGCAGGGTGGGGGAGGAAGGGTACTGGTTTTTTTGCTGGAGTGATCTTGAATAATATTCACATGTAAACAGAAATGAATGTGAGAGACAGAAAAATCAGTGCTGTAAAGTAGAACAGGATTCTACTGTAAAGAATCAGCAGCAAAGTCCACATATACTACGATAAATACTAAACATGAATGAAGGAGTCAACATAAGTACAAAATGTGTAAGAAAGAAGGTAGAGTACAAAGGAAGAGAAACATGTATGTTGGTGGATTTGGTAATGGGTAGATGAGATATTTTTCACTGCACTTAATTTTTAGATAACCATGAAGTTAGGCCATTAATTAAAAATTTGGAAAGAGAGCATAAATAATTAAATGCAAGAGGAAATAGATGTGAAATAATCACCTCAGGGGATGGGAAAATCAATTTAGTAAGTAAGTATAATGATATTGTTTAGTGCCCATTTGAAATTTTTGGTCATTATATTTAAACTAAGACATGGCAGTGCAGGTATGTGATTTCTTTCAGCATCCATTCATTTAACAAGTAACTACTGATAATTATCTTCTATATTCCAGGTGCTATTCAAAGTCCTAGAAGTACAGCAGTGAACAAAATGAATGACAATCTTTGTCCTCACTAAGCTTTCATTGCAATGGGGAAGGAGAGGCAATAAACTAAATAAATAAGACAAGTATATAATATGTAAGAAGTTTATAAGTACAAAGAAGAAAAATAAGGCAGGGCAGAGGAGGTGGAGGGATTTAGGGATGGAGGTCATGGACAGAACCGTAAGTAGGCAGAACAATGTAGGCTTCACTTAGAAGAGCAGAGACCTGAAGGTCAGAAAGCCCCATGGAAAGCTGGGGAAGAGCTATCCTGAAAGAAGATGGAGCCTGTGTAAAGACCACAAGGCCAGAATAAGTCTGATGTGTTTAAGGAACAACATGGAGGTCAGTGTGGCTCAAACAACGTAAGAAAGGAAAGAGAAGAAGATGAAGGAGCTTCAGTGGAGGAGCAGCACAGACAAAGAAATCTCTAACCAGATAGTTTAGCAGCAAAAACCATAGAAAGGATCACAGATAAAAGGGAGGTGAGTGTCAAACCATGGGTCTGAACATGTAAGGAGCAGAGTGATGACATTCAGGAAGTGGGATACAGTAAAGCAGTAGTAGGAACAAAGCACTGGGGACCCTCTAGGGTAGAAGAGCAGCTAGTTAGCTTGGGGTATCAGAATAAATGAACAGGAAGGGTAGAACTCAATAGACAGGTGGTAGGATGTTTATAATTCAGAGTTTGGAAGTGGTGCAGTCACTGGTGTTGATGATGTCTAGGACAGAGCCATGAAAGTGAGTGAGGAAGGTGGCATGGAGAAAAAGACCATCCCAACCAAGGAGGTCAAGGTACTAAGAAGCGAGGATGGATGTAGAAGATATTGAGAATGATGGCAGGAGAAGTTCATGGAGAAAACGAGTGAACCAGATCCTAAACATACAAAATATTATAAAGTTATGAGATTTATAAAACCATTTCTAAAAATGTTTCTATTTTAAAAGATTTATAAAGTTACAAAAGGCAATGTCAGAGATGTTCTGCTTCTGGCTGTGATGGAATAACATGAATAACACGTAGCAGACAAGGCTCCTGACACAGGAAATGTGTACAAGGTTCTCAGTCATGTGACAAGAGGCCTGTAAGGCTGCAATTTCTGAGAGAAGGGGAATCCATGAGGGAAACCCCACAAATGCCCTGCTCTCTAAGAATAATCTCCCACCCATAATGCAGAGACTTGAGAACAAGAAGGGTAGAGTGGTCCCACAGACTGGGGTTTGGGGCTGCTGAGCCAGCCTGAATTTGCAGGGAGGAGTGCTGGAGAGGAGGGAGCATCAAGGTCTCTGTGCAAGTCTGTAGATGGGAGAGGGCTCCTCTGCAAGTCCTTGGGGGGGTGGGCTGCGTGTATGTAAAGCAAGCCTATGCAGGACTTGTCACTGCTAGTGACATTTTCACCCTGAATGTTGGAACAGAGATAACAGAGGGCAAGCAGGGGTGGAGATGTTGCAGTTCCAATCAGCCAGAGTAGAGACCTTACTAATGCCACAAGCATTCAGCTCCACAAACTCCATGCTCCTTAGGGGTAAGATCCATGCTCAAGAATAAGATCTACTGTAGATCTGTTGTAACAAAGCCTAAAACCAAACATCCACAAGATCCAAGGGGAGACATACACTGGGTGATGCCAAGGTGGTGGGGAGTAAGGCATTACATACATCTGCATATGTAAAAATACATACATTTTAAAAAGCAAAAATCCAAGCCTTCCAAAGTATAAAGTGATCAATCAGTAACTGAACTGCCCCACCAAACAAAAATCAACACTTTAATGATAAATAACAAAACTCAATCTCTACAATATATCATCATATGATCAAAAACCACTAGAAAGAAAAAAATGGAAATACGACTTACAGCCAGGAAATCTAGCAAGCAATAGGAACCAATCCTGAGCTGGTCCAGATGTTGTATTTATCAGACAGACTTCAAAAGCAGCTTTTATAAATATGTTCAAAGCATAAAGCAAAATATGGTTTTGATGAATGAATGAATAGGTAATCTTAAGAGAGAAATGGAAACTCAGTGTGTGTGTGTGTGTGTGTGTGTGTGTGCACGTGTCTGCGTGTGTGTGCGTAAATAAGCTAAATTGAAATTCTAGAACTAAAGAAGTACAACACTGAAATGAAAATTTTTCTGAATGGGCTTTATAAAAGATTGGTGATGACAGAAATTAAGGTCAGTGAGCTAGAAGACATATAAATAAAATTTATCAAATCCGAAAGTCAAAAAAAAATCAAGAAAAATGAAACAGCCTCGGCAAGTCATGAGACAATATCAAACTGTCTAACACATGTGCATCTGAAATCCCAGATGGAGGAAAATGAGAATGAAGAAGAAAAAATTATTTGAGGAATAGTCAAAACATTTTTTGACCTATTGATCCAAGAAGTTCAGTAAAATCCAAGCAGGATAAATACAAAGATAACCACATATATGCATTCTACTGTCAAGTGGCTATAAGCAAAAGGTAAGTAAAAATCTCAAAACACCCAAAGGAGGGTTTGGAGATGAGATACATCGCAAAACAGGGAAACGACCTAAATTACGGCCAACTTCTCACCAGAAGCAATGGTGGACAAAAGACAGTGGTATGATATCATTACCATGTTGAAAATTCAAAACGACCTGCCCCAGGGTCTGCATCAAGCAGTGACACCTTCAAAGCCAGGGTGAAAATAAAGCATTCAGAGATAAACAAAAGTTGATCAAATTTGTTACCAGCCAAACTATAGGACAAAATATGGTAAAAGATGTTTTTTAGGTGGAGGGATGCTGATCCCACACAGAAGCTGGGAACTAATACAGGAGAAAGGAATGAGAATCACAAGAAACAGCAAATCAGTAAGTAAATGTGGATGATTCTCTGCCTTCTCAATCTCTCTAAAAGACAGGTCTGTTTACAACACAAGGCAGCATCTGGAGGGCAGGAAGACAGAGGGTGATAAAGATTGATGACATTAACGTCAAAGGATCTGTAGTGTGAAAGAGGGCAAAGACAACTGGGGGTTCCACAAGAGGGAAAAAGAAGAGTAGCTCTATTTGTTTTTCCAATAAAAAGCTTTTATTGGTAGAGGCAGGCACATTCATGAATGTTATAAAGACATTACTATATCATAAAGCACCAAGCAAATACAGTAAAATATCCAATTTAGAACTGTTACAAGCCATGCACATACACAATTGAGTAGAATTAGAAACCTATGTAATATTTAAATAACAGACTCCAACTAAAGATTTTAAGTGATATAGGATCAGGGAAAGTGGACATGAAGAGAATATACTTTTAAAATAAATATTATTTAGCATACTATGGGAATTGTTTCTTCCTTAGATTGGGAAAGAATTTCACTTAAATACTCGCCATAGAGTCATTTTGAGGGCTTTTTCCCCTATTGAATCAAAATTCTCAAATATGTTATACCTAACTTTACGTTATCTTATTTTAAAATCTGTTTTTATTTCTGATTCTTTCCTTCCGCTTCTTTATTATATAGCCCTGTTTACTTCTTGGGAACATGTTATTTACATATTCTTGATTTGCTTTTTGAAAGACCTTGATCTTGGATTGATTTATGATTTCTGTTTTGAAAAACCTTCTCAACTTTTTCATTTATATGTATTTTTTCTTTTTTTTTACTGTTACTTAATTTTTTTTTCCAGTGTTCCAAGATTCATTCCCCATTCCCCACACCCACTGCTCCACGCTTTAGGTATCCCCAGTACCCACCACCAGGCTCTCCCATCCCTCCATCCCCCTCCCTCCAAGTCCCTCAGTTTGTTCCTGTGTCCAAAGTCTCTGTTCTTTCATTTCTCTCCCTGGATTACCCTAGTTCCCATTTACTTTCCTTCTCCCACTGTCCTCCAGGTTACCCCTCATGCACCGCAAGTAAGTGAAACCATGCGATATTTGACTTTCTCTCCTTGGCTTATTTCATTCAGCATAATCTCTTCCAGTCCAGTCCATGTTGCTACAAAAGCTGGATATTCATCCTTTCTGATGGAGGCATAGTATTCCATTGTATATATGTACACATCTTCTTTATCCATTCATCTGTTGATGGGCACCTTGGCTCTTTCCACAGTTTGGCGATTGTGGCCATTGCTGCGATGAACATTGGGGTGCATATGGCCCTTCTTTTCACTACATCTGTATCGTTGGGGTAAATGCCCAGTAGTGCAATTGCAGGGTCATAGGGTAGCTCTATTTTTAATTTTTTAAGGAATCTCCATACTGTTTTCCAAAGCGGCTGCACCAGTTTACATTCCCACCAACAGTGTAAGAGGGTTCCCCTTTCTCCGCAGCCTCTCCAACACTTGTTGTTTGCTGACTTGTTAATTTTGGCCATTCTAACTGGTGTAAGGTGGTATCTCAGTGTGGTTTTGATTTGAATTTCCCTGATAGCTAGTGACGCTGAACATTTTTTCATGTGTCTGTTAGCCATTTGTATATCTTCTTCGGAGAAGTGCCTCTTCATGTCTCT
>PITA01025057.1:0-25095 GCA_004023965.1 Spilogale gracilis
TTCCCACCAGGTTTTTCCAGAGATGATGACACGGAGGCCGTATTTTGAAGTGTCAGTGGTTGGTTGGTCCACATAGAGGAGGCAACCACTTGTGTTTTAAGTTTGGTTTTAGTAAGTAGCAGAATAAAGGCACCTGGGTGGCTCCGTTGACTAAGTGTCTAAGTCTTAAGCTCAATTGAGGTCTTAATCTCTAGATTGTGAATTCAAGCTCCACCTTGGGCTCTGTGCTGGGGGTGGAACCAAATTAAACAAACAGAAAAAAAAAAGAAGAAGAAGAATACCCTGAGGTGGACCTGAAGGCACGAGTTGAATAGGGTTCCATTACTAGGTTTTTAATAGTAAAACAAGAGGTTTGAACTGTACTGGGACTTCCTGTCACTTCTTGAGTAACCTATGGTTGCTTCAGAGAAAGAACAGCCAGAATTAGCTTGTTTTTGCAGTATGGAAAGCCCATTTTTACATACCTTGCATCGTGTGCCTGAATGTGGTTTTCACTGATGAGTTTCTCTAATCAGTAATATTTTAAGGTGGAGGAACCTAGAATCACCTCTGTGATTTGTTGTCTTCTAACGATAGCATCTGCACCTTCTGAAAACTTAACAGGCAAGGTGACAGTTGATTTCTGAAAGTATCTGTAGGTCATTCCTTTGCCTTCATCACTGTCATCTTGTTGGCTTTTTCCTGCAGGTGCTGGTGATTGGGTGCGGTAACTCAGAGCTAAGTGAACAGCTGTATGATGTGGGCTATTTGGACATAGTGAACATTGACATCAGTGAGGTGGTCATCAAGCAAATGAAGGAACGTAATGCCAGCCGACGGCCCCAGATGAGCTTTTTGAAGATGGACATGACACAGATGGAGTTTCCTGATGCTTCATTCCAGGTGGTGTTGGACAAGGGCACCCTAGATGCTGTCCTGACAGATGAAGAGGAGAAGACCCTGCACCAAGTGGACAGGATGCTGGCTGAGGTTGGCCGTGTCCTGCAGGTGGGCGGTCGCTACCTCTGCATCTCCCTGGCTCAGGCTCACATCCTGAAGAAAGCAGTGGGTCACTTCTCTAGGGAGGGGTGGATGGTGAGGGTGCACCAGGTGGCCAACAGCCAGGACCAGGTGTTGGAAGCAGAGCCTCGGTTCTCCCTACCTGTCTTTGCCTTCATCATGACCAAGTTCAGGCCAGTCCCTGGCTCTGCCCTTCAGATCTTTGAGCTATGTGCTCAGGAGCAGGGCAAGCCTGTGCGGCTGGAGAGTGCCGAGCGGCTGGCTGAGGCAGTGCGAGAGCGGCAGCAGTATGCCTGGCTGCGCAGCCAGCTGTACCGCAAGGCCGGGCTGGGGAGTGTGTCTCTGGACTTGTGCGATGGGGACACGGGGGAGCCACGCTACACCCTCCACGTGGTGGACAGCCCCACGGTGAAACCATCGCGGGACAATCATTTTGCCATTTTCATCAGTGAGTTGGGATTGCTCCCTCTCTTCTCTGGAGGGGCTGGCTTATAGGGGCTGGGGCTTTGGTGGATGGGGACGCTGTGGCCGGTTTTATCTTGCAGGGGGTGGCACTTCAGGATGTTAGACTCTCCCAGGCATGAGGGAGGGGGAGTAGCAGCTGTCCAGCTACCTGCTTAAGGTTTGAGGCTTATTTCTTCACATCTCCCATTGTGAAGTGTGAGAATGGGTTTGGTAGGGAGGAGAGAGAGGCAACTGATAAGTTTAGGTTTAGTCTCACAGTGTAGAGAGTTACTTTATAACATGAAGTCATGGAAGCAGCAGAGTCTCAGCTCTGTAGCCTGTGAGCTGCATGACTTGGGGGAAGTTGCTGTGCTTCTCTGCTGAATTTAGAGAGACAGTACAGAGTAGTAGCTAAAACAGTGACTGGGTTCCAGTTCTAGCTCAGTCCCTTCATGGTGATGTGACCTTGGATATTCCTTTTCTTTCTGTGCCTGAGTTTCTTCCTCTATAAAGTAAGATTGTTAACTGTGTCGTGTAGGTGTGAGAAGAGCAAAATGTCTTAGAGTGGAGTTTGTACATGGTAAGTGCTTGGTAAATAGAAGTGGCCATTAATGAAGGATGTAAATGATACAGATTTATCTCAGTAATGACGAAAAGAAATAGGATAATGAAGTGCTTTCAAAAGTAGGCAATTCTAGACAAAGGCAAAACGTTAAAATCATTATGCTGGTAATTTGCTGGAAGTGAGCTATTTTCCCAAGTATTCTGTAATCCTACCTGTCCACCTATGGGAACAAGTAATACAGTCAATGCATGCACGGAGTCTGGGGCTTGACTGCCTGGGTTTGAGCCCCAGCTTCCCCATTTACTAATTGTATGAACTTGGGCAAATAATTCCACTTCTGTGTCTTAGTGTCCTTGTTTATAAAAATGGGAATAATAATACCACTTGCATCTAATATGAAGATTATTTTTTTCTTAGACTAAGTACGTGCCTCTTTCCCTTACATGATCATGTAGGTCCTACCACATGTCTGATGGCTGCTTTGCTCTGGACACTGTGCACTAGGGAATTGATAGCCCTCAGTGGGTTATAGTTGGAAGGGATGCTTGGCTTATGCTGGGGCTGACTCTGCCATGTAGGTCATATTGGTTGGGGCTTGAACGCTCTTCTCAAGACTTTGTGTCACCAAGTGCCTCTTTCCAGTTCCCCAGGGTCGTGAGACTGAGTGGCTCTTTGGCATGGAGGAAGGTCGGAAGCAGCTGGCGGCCAGTGCAGGCTTCAGGAGGCTGATCACAGTGGCCCTCCACCGAGGCCAGCAGTATGAAGGCATGGAGAGCATCCAGGCTGAGCTGTCAGCCAGAGTCATGGAGTTGGCTCCTGCTGGGATGCCCGCCCACCAGCAGGTAACAGAGCTCTGGCAGCAGCTTTCACAGATCTCTAGAGAAGTCATGGCAGCCATGTAGGCAGAGGGTGTCTTAGGATGAGGGTCTGTTCCCCTAGTCTGTTTCTAGACGGCTTGTCAACAGCTCAGAATTAAGTGGGCAGTACTTGTGTTTTCTTGCCCCAGGCAGTGAAAGGAAGGAGAGTGGTTGCTCTTTTGAGATTCCCAGTAGCACCTGTGTTTGTGGGGCTCTGAGACTCCACAGAGATGAAATGCTCTCCATTTTATAGGCTCCAGCTCTTTTTACTATGGACTGTTGAGACTCTGTTTCTCTTTACCCTCTTTTGTGCAGGCCTTCCTTGAGCATTTTGTTTCTTAGAACCATCATTGTCTGAGTGTAGAATGAAAAAGAGGCAAAACAGCTCAGGTTAGTTCTCAGGATATTAGCATTGCTGGTCTGGTGTTTTCCTGGGAAGGAAATGAGGTTTTTGCTGACATTGTCTGGGTTGTTAATAGGTGAGTACCTTACAGGTACTTACTCCATGGTAGATAGGAAAGCCAAGGTCCCTGGGGGCTTGTTGCTGTAGTAACAGATGTGAAAAGATAAACCGAGACTCCCAGGTTCTAGCCTATGGTTCTGCCCACTATGCTGTCTTGTGTTTGCACATGAATGTGTGTTTGAGTCTTCTTGGCAGACTTTGGGGTTGGTGTCCATCAAAGAGATGTAGGTCCTGTAAGGAAGTCACGTAGGACTTTCTCTCCAGTGCCTGTGTCTCTGCAAAGTCAGGGGTCCTTGGTGATTACTAAATACTCTTGGAGGTCTTTAAAAGAAGTAGAAGTAAAGATGGGAAAGGGAAATGGAAAAGCCTAGGGGGGAGGTGTAGTTTTCTTTTAATTTTTTCTCATGTTTAGAAAAATGGGGAAAAAGAGAATAATTGCGGGGAGAGAGTTCTCCAAACTTGGAATAGTTGCTTTCTCTCTGGATTTTGTTCTCTTTATCCCTGTTCAGATTTCCTTCTGTCATAGTTATAGTTCCCTCTGGAGGGTTCCCTCTAGCTTTTATGGAAAGTCCTTTGAACATTCCTAAGGAGAAACTCAGGTTTTTCTGAGAGAGAACCCTTGGATTTCACTAAGGGTTTGGGGGATCTTTATTAAATTGGTTTTCCAAAGAGTGTTTTAAACCTTCTGTGATCTGTTGAAAGGCCCCAGGAGAGTTCCTTAATAGAATGGCAAATCTTGGAAGTTTCTGGTGTCCTGAACCTTGGTGTGGGGATTCCTCATACACACACAAGGGGAAAGGATTATCATTTCTCATGTTTCTTAATTGAACTGGTGTTTGACCACATCTCTATTATATCTTCAGGTGCCCTTTCTGTCTGTAGGTGGGGATATCGGGGTCCGGACCGTTCAGCACCAAGACCGTAGTCCCTTGAGTGGCAGCTACGTGGTCGAGGATGTGCAGGGCGATGACAAGCACTACTTCCGGCGGCTGATCTTCCTCAGCAACAGGAATGTGGTGCAGTCTGAAGCCAGATTGCTGAAAGATGTGTCTCACAGAGGTGAGGTGTCGTCTGCACACTGATGGGACCCGAGTGGACGGACATGGCCTGGACTCTTCCATTCGGGGTGGTCAGACCAACCTGGGAGCTTGGTTGTAGGCCAAGATGTAGGACAGACTTGGGTACCTGGTTCTGTGAGTTGTCCTGTTATCATCTGGGCTCTTCAAGTGTAAATCGCAGTAAACAGAATGGAGGCGTATGTTCTTTAAAAAAAAATTTTTTTTTTAAAGATCTTATTTATTTATTTGACAGAGAGAGACAGAGAGGGGGAACACAAACAGGGAAGTGAGAGAGGGAGAAGCAGGCTCCCCGCCGAGCAGGGAGCCCAATGTAGGGCTCGATCGCAGAACCCTGAGATCATGACCTGAGCCGAAGGCAGACACTTAACAACTGAGCCACCCAGGTGCCCCAGTGTATGTTGTTCTTGAGCGAAGCCTGGGTCTCAGATGATAAGGGGCTGGGGTGGTGGTTTACCAAATAGTTGTGGTTATCAGTTTAATGCCTTCAGTTTAGAGGCCATCTGTTTTGTATGTTGTTCCACATGCATCTGTATTGTATTAATTCAGTAAATTTCTATGAGGTGAGCCAGAAAAGTTCTGGGTGCAGGTAAACCCCACCTTCTCCATACTGCCAGCCTCCAGCGTATGTTTCAGAAGGGCTTTAGAGTTGGTAAGTTCCTTGGAGGTCATCTAGTCCAGTGCTGTTCAGTAGAACTTTCTGCATTGGAGGGAATGTTTAATATCCACTTAGCTGCCCAGTATGGTAACCATTAACCATATGTGCCTCCTGAGCACATGGAATGTGGCTGGTACAAACAAGGTGCTGAATCTTTAATGTTTTCAAATTGTAATTTATGTTTACATATGTAGCCACAATTTACATTTCAGTGGCTACAGTATTGGACAGTGTAGATCCAGGCCATGTCCTCTAGGACTCCCCTTTTTTTTTTCCCTTAAAGTAGGCTCCACGCCTGGTAGTTTGGGTTCTTGAGTTGAATCAAGCTTGGCATAGCACAATGCTGCTGGTATGGCTTGCTTTCCACCGACTAGAGCGCTAAGCATAGGACCTCATCATCTCTGTCTCTCATTTAGCCCAGAAGAAACGGAAAAAGGACAGGAAGAAGCAGCGGCCTGCTGACACTTCAGAGGACCTCCCCGCAGCCCCAGGGCAGTCCATTGACAAGAGTTACCTGTGCTGTGAACACCACAAAGCAATGATTGCCGGCCTTGCCCTGCTCAGAAACCCGGAGCTGCTGCTAGGTGAGGGAGATGCCGCTGCCTTCCACAGGAGGGGGCTTGTAAGGTTACAGCTGTCTTGTGGTTTGAGCACAGTGATTACAGACCAACAAGTGCACTTATACTCCTAGTTTTCTTCTTCCTGATCTTCTAAATTAATTAACATCCAGTAACTTCCCTCAAACTCAGATTGTAATCTTGAAATGGGTGCATGTTGGGTGTCTATCTTTTTTCTTTTATTCATTTATTTAAAATACTAAAGTATAAAATATGTTCAATGAGACACATAAAGTACACAGATTTTACGTTGTTCAGTTTGATGAGTATTTGCATATGTGTGTACCCAGTAACCAGATGGAACCAGTACCCAGTAACCAGATGGAATATTTAAAAATCATGACTCCAGAAATTCCTGTGCACTTGGGAAGAATTTCTGACTTTTTAGTACTGCTTTATTTGAGCACCAGATGCAAGTCTTTTTTGAATTTCTACTTAAATTAAAAAAAAAATCTGTTTTATAGGTAAAACAATCTTAGCCTTATTACTAATAATAGGTTTGGATCTGACCCCAGTAGCAAAAATGTTCATTTTTCTGGCTAGGCTTGTAACTGTTCACCTAAAGGCCTAAGAATATCTTATGAAACGTCCTGTACTCTTGGTGTATCTTGGTGTTGATGTATGTCCCTAGAGTCTCGGTTCTTAGATTTAATCCTCAGATATCAATCCTACACTTAATGTCTCCTTTCAGTGATTCTTTCCTGTTTCTCATCTTCTTCTGTCAGCCTATGGTTGCTGAGGCTTCACTATACTTAGAAGTAAGATTTGGGCCTTTGTTTTCCTATTATTTCAGAACTTGGAAGGAATGCCCTTACTTGGCTGATGATTTTTAGAGGGCAGCTGTGGCCTTTGAGTTGAAAGCTGGGCAGAGGGCATTGCATCTACACTGGCTTGTAGAGCGAGGTGTTGGCCATTGTCCCTCCCAGTTCCTCGGGGAAGTCTAATAATGCTTAGTGGGGACTCTTGGTATGATGTGAGCTGAGTGCTCTAGGATCTTTTTTTTTTTTTTAAGATTTTATTTATTTATTTGACAGAGAGAGAGATCACGGGCAGGCAGAGAGAGAGAGAGGAGGAAGCAGGCTTTCTGCTGAGCAGGGAGCCCGATGCGGGCCTTGATCCGAGGACCCTGAGATTGTGACCTGAGCTGAAGGCAGAGGCTTTAACCCACTGAGCCACTGAGGTGCCCGCTCTGGGATCTTTAAGGCTCTGTAATAATACACTGGGTCAGCTTCTGGATCTGGTAAAGGAAGGATTGTGAGGCCAGGGTTGAGTTTTCAGTTGTCAGATTGGCCCCTAAATTTCTGGGATGAGACAGAGAGCTGAGTCTCTAAATCTTGTATCCCCTGGGCAGAGCCAATAATCCAGCTCCCTCCTTTACCCTCCACAAGGCTGGTACAAAACTTTCAGTGAGCAGATTGTCAAGTGATACTTTATTCTTTTATTGCAGAGACCCCACTGGCATTGTTGGTGGTAGGCCTGGGTGGGGGCAGCCTCCCTCTGTTTGTCCACGATCATTTCCCGAAGTCCTACATTGATGCTGTGGAGATCGACCCCTCCATGTTGGAAGTGGCCACCCAGTGGTTTGGCTTCTCCCAGAGTACCCGGATGAAGGTGCATATTGCAGATGGCCTGGACTATATTACCAGCCTGGCGGGAAGAGAAGGTACTGCTATTGGAGAATTTGGGGGTTGTTGAGAGAAGAGTCATCAAAGTCAGCAGGCCTGCAAGGGCCTCTAGAATTCATCTATAACAGTTAGTATTGTCCCAATCTTTCACCCACTGATTTGTACATTCATTGGTTGATGAATGTAAATTGGTTGATTCAGTAAATCTGGAGTGCCAGGCACTGTGCTAGGGGTTGGGGTACAGCAGTGTGTAAAACCGACCATATCTGTTTTGGGGGTGCAAACAGAACAGTGGGCTTTTCTCCTGGTTTTCTCCTGACTCTGTCCTTGCAACTTCCTTATCCTCCCAGGGAACCCCTAAGGTGGGTAACTGGGTGAGGAAAAGGGGAAGAAGAGTTGGGGGTGTGTGTTGGGAGTTGTTTATTCAGTGTTTCATTGGGGGTGAAGCAGAGAGAGAGCCAAACAGCATTGTGTAGATGGCATCAGGCAGTGTCTGCAGAGTTGTCTTTGGTCCTTGTGACCACAGGGTGACGGTGCTTCTGACAGTGAGTGAGTAGAGGCCAAAGATCCTCTAAACATCCACCGTGTACAGGACAGCCACCCCCGATGAAGAATTATCTGTCCCCAATGTCAGTTTTGCTGAGGCTGAGAAACCCTGAAGCAGCTGCTACTCAGTGGGAATTCTGGTGGCTGTGCTGCTGCTGCTGCAATTAAGGCTCCATTTTTCTCTGATGTTTCCTATCTCAGACTTAGGACAAAAGGCATATTAATGTTCTGCAATAGCTCCTGTGTCCCTTTTGCCACTTCATATGTAGGTTCCTGGGGACTGGTGCTTCCTGGAGCATTGAGTCCCTCAGGGTGAAGTCAGTCAGGTTGGTTCTGTCTTCAGTGAACCTAGGAGCTCAGACCACCCACCCTTCCTGGTCTGTCCTTTCCATAACTAATCCTCTGGTTCTCACTGGATCAGAGCATCTCCCAGTTAGGGTGTGGCAAAGCAGGATGCCCGCGGTGAGTAATTTGGTGCAGGGATGGACAGATGGTGCAAGAATTTTAATTGCAGACTGAACTTAAGTATATCAAGCGTTTCACAGGTTACGTCTATGAGGCTGGGGCCCAGGCCCAACATAGCTCGTACATGGGAAATATTTGAAACTGCTCTAGGCTCATGGCAGGCACTCATTCCATGTTGTGTTGCCATCGTTACTACCTATCAGTCAGTTTTGAACCCTGGGCAATCATCTCTAACAACCACCTTCCAGACTATTAGAGGGCTCAGTGCTACAAATGTGACCAGTGGTTGTCCTTGGACTTTGATAAGCTGCTGTGTTCTGCTCTCTAAGAAACCAAAACGAGATCTGTGGCTTACACACTAATGGGCATGCAGTAGTCCTGAGTCAATAGTTATTATTTAATAATCATTACCATAGTCTCAAAGTTTGCTAAAAGTCAGTAGCATTGCCGGCTTACCCTTTGTAAACACTATTTCCGTTATAGCAAGGAGTCTATCAGATGTGTCATCAGTTCTTTCTCACCCATTTAGCAGAATCTTTCTTTCTTGAGCTAGGTCTTGTCCACATACTAGAAAAGATACACTAACTTAAATTTGAGAACATTTTCTCCTGCAGCCATTTGCTGGGTCAGTGCTTAAAGGCTTAGTCAGGTGCTTTGTCTAAATCAATAGTTCTTAACTCTGCCTGTATTTCGAATTACCTGGGAATTTACCTGTATTTCGAATTACCTGGGAAAATACCTGAGGTTTCCTGTCTCTTCTGCTACCTCTTCCTTCCTGCCTAGGGTTTTTAACTCAGGTGGTTAGGAATGGAACCCATGGTCTCAAAGTATTTTGAATATTCCCAGGTGACCCCAGCATTGTGCTGGGGAAAGTTACTGGTATAGGTGAACTCTTAACCAGGTTGTAATCATGTTAGCCTGGACCCCATGAATGTGTGTTCTTACGGAAGGTGCTTTTAAATGTGGAGGAGAAGATCAGGTAAAAGCCCCGTCTGTCCTGTCGGGTGCTCACAGCAGAACCCTGGTTGACAGCAATTCCCCTGGACAGTGACATTAGTGCCCTATGGACAAACCACAGCCTCCATGTCATCCTTCTGATGTAGCTACCTGCGGCCACCACAGGTCACAGGGCACGGATCGTGTAGGATGTAGATGGTGTTAGACAAAGACTTGTTTGCTTCTCTTTCCCAGCACGGCCCCACTACAATGTTGTCATGTTTGATGTCGACAGCAAGGACCCAACACTGGGAATGAGTTGTCCACCACCAGCTTTTGTGGACCAGCCTTTCCTGCAGAAGGTCAAAAGCATCTTGACTCCTGAAGGTAGGAAGTATAAAAGGTTGAGGAGGGAGGAGGAATGGGGTGTTTAAGAATTGTTTTCTTTTTCTTTTTTTTCTTTTTTATTTATTTATTTTTTGTTTGTTTTAAAGATTTTATGTATTTGACAGAGAGAAACACAGCCAGAGAGGGAACACAAGCAGGGGGAGTGAGAGAGGGAGAAGCAGGCCTCCCGCTGAGCAGGGAGCCCGATGTGGGACTTGATCCCGGATCTCCGGGATCATGACCTGAGCCGAAGGCAGTCGCCCAACCAACTGAGCCACCCAGGCGCCCCAAGAATTGTTTTCTTTTTAATGAAAAACATGCATAAGTATGTAGCTTGATGAATTTCCCCAGTTTACTCTCATCAAACAAAGAACACTTGCAGCCCCCAGGGAGTCCACCTTTTACCTCCTTTCAGTAACTCCTACTCTCAAGGATAACCCTATCCTAACTTCAGTCAGTATAGGTTAGTTTTGCCCATTTTTGTTCTTTGTATAAATAGAATCTTACGGAACATATTGTTTGTTTTCTTTCACCGAACATCTTTGTGAGATATATCCATCGTGTTGTATATACGTTGTTATTTTTATGGTGGTGTAGTGTCATTGTGTGTCTATACTGCATTTGTTTCTCCATTCTGCTGTTGGTTTGGGGTTATTTCCTACTTGAGGCTTTTATAAGCAGTACTAACGTCAACGTTCTAGTAGGTGCCTTTTGGTGAAATGAATTTGCAGGTCTGTTGGGCATATAGTAGGGTTGTAACTGCTGGATCATACTTATAAACTGAGGTTTCCTAGATGTTGCCATACACTTCTACAATGTGTGGCAATTCACATTTTCCCCAGCTTGGTCATGCTACCTATCTTTTGATTTCTTTCCATGTGGGCTGGCTTAGGTGTTATGCTGTTGTCTTCATAGTAGCCCAATTTCAAATAAGGAAACTGAAATAAGGAAATTTTCCAAGGTGACACTAGGTAACAAGCTGGGGCTCTAACTGAGGTCCTTGTGACTTGGAAGCTAGAGTTCTTTGTCCTTATGTTGACAGCCTCCCAGATGTTTTGATGTGGTGTCAGGTACTTGGGTCAACAGAGATTTTGGGAACCTTCATTGTCATAGGTCAAGGTGACCTTGGCTGCCTTCCTGGCTGATAAATACTCCGTAATGTATATGTCAAGAATGTAACACCCCTGTGGAGTCGGTACATTTTTTCATGGGGTATTAATTACTTCTTTCTCAAAGCATTTCTTTGGGAAACTGAGGCATGGAGAATGGTAATTTGTTAGCAGCACAGAAGAACAAGAAATTAGCTTGACGGCAAGGCAGACATATGAATCCTGGCGTCATATGTGGTGTGCTCTCTGCAAACTCACCGCAGCTGTGTTTTCTTAGGCCACCAGCTTCCCTGTGGCAGGCATCAGTTTATTCCTCGGAGCTGAACCTTGTCTCCAACATGTCCCCTGATCCACGAGACATGACTCTTTCCTTCCCACCCTGTAGGTGTGTTTATCCTCAACCTTGTGTGCCGGGACTTGGGGCTGAAGGACTCAGTTCTGACGAGGCTCAAAGCAGTCTTCCCTCTCCTCTATGTCCGGCGAATTGAGGGTGAAGTAAACGAGATCCTGTTCTGTCAGCTGCACCTGGAGCAGAAACTTGCCACGCCAGAGCTCTTGGAAATGGCCCAGGCCTTGGAGCAGACCCTGAGGAAGCCTGGAAGGGGTTGGGATGACACGTATGTACTGTCAGATATGCTCAAGACCGTGAAGATTGTGTGACTGCTGGGCTGGGAAGTCTGCTCGGCTTCCTGCCACACTGACCTTGGGCTCCTAGCCTTCCAGAGATGGAAGAATTATAATACACAGGACTTTTTAAGCTTCGTATTTTTCTTCGTTTCATATTCAGCTGCATGCGACCTCCAGCTTAGTGAGGTTGCCTGAAGATCTGGGGAAATTAAAAATGTCCTTCCCGTCTTGTCCAATCAAACCAGTTGGGTTGATTCCCTCTGCCTTTTATGCTGTGTTCTTGAGTAGGATTCCCTGCTGGAGCCCCCAACAGATGCTGATGCCTTAATGACTATACACTAAGCTCCTTAGGATGGAAGACAATCAAATTTGATATTTGGTTTGCTTTTGCTTTATCTTCCTACATGCTTTATCATGTAGGAATGATCTCAAGTGAGATAGCATAACTTTCTGTGCCAAAAGACTAAACAAGAATAGGATTTCCATAGATTTGAGACAGATTTGAGAAAACATCTAATCCACTCTGTCTTCCTCCAGATAGAACTGCTGCTGACATGATCCCAAGTTTTAAGAACCTGCTAACCCACTTTAACAACTTTTCTCAGCTATCCAAACCTTGTAGCCTAAGATCTTTGTTCTGTTCTCAGTGGAAGGGATGGATATAAGTGGCCCCATAACTGCATGTCAGCTGACTTAAGTCTCCAGAGTTGGTTTACTCTCCACTGACTGACAGCTGACAGCTGTATGTGGGACCCAGCGTAAAGACTGTGATGGATATAAAGATGGTTAATAGTGGCCAGAAAACATGGATTAGTAATAAAAATGGACATGTTCCAGTAGCTTTGATTCACATACACTATCTTGTTTAATGAAATAAAGGAACGTTAAACCAAAACTACATCTAACCTCAAATCTCATTTGAGCCAGAAGCATCTGTCCTATTTATTAAAACTATAAAACTAGCAGTTCAGAGATTGGCTTGAATTTCATCTCTCCTAATTATGCCAAAGCTGACTTAATGAGCCGTGCCATGGAAAGAAAATATTATCACGATCCACCACCCCAGCTTACTTTACAGGTCATTTCAAATGTACTCTAACCTCTTGAGGTGAAACATATTTCAAAGATAGGGTGTCATCCTTACAAAATTTTGTCAGCTCATTGAGGAGGAAGGATGCAGGGTTTTGGATTTTATCCATTGCAAGGACTTAGTGTTTCTTAAGGGAGGATCTTCCCGTAGAGCCATGTAAAGGGGAGGCTATGTCTTGTCCTGTCCCTGTACCTCAAAGGGCCTCAGACTGTCCTCCCATTGTCTTCTAATCTGTAAACTCATAATGCGGTGTTAGGACAGGTGATTGAGGACCAGGGTCTGAGTCAGAGGATCTACTCTGACTGCCTTTCTGTCCTCTCACTCTCTCAGACTGTTGGCTTTGGAATAGTACATTTGGGTGGCACAGCCGAACTAGGGATTTACCAGAATGAAGATGAGGTCTCAACTATAGTTAAGGAGAATTGTCCAGGGAATTAGGCAGACTTGAAATAAGCCTTTGGAAGTGGGAAGAGGCCAGCAGGGGTAGTGATAATTGTCTTCAAAATTTTGGAGGTCTGTGGTTCTGAAAGAAGAGTGAAGTTGATTTTATGTGTCTCCAAAGGCTGAAGGGAGACCAGTGGGCAAAAATCATAGGTGGGGAGCTTTCAGTTTCATTTCCTTTGAAGAGATTTGTACCAACAGAGGCTACTTTGCTCACTGGAACATGTGGTAACTCAGGCCGTTTACTCAGATGCTGGTCTTAACTCCCCTTAGTGTACTCCCTAAGTTGTGAGAAAAGGGTTTTCTGTGTACAGGCAATGCCCTTGGCCTGTATCCTGTCTTTCCCAGTGGAGAACCATTCCTTCTAGGGCGGTGGGGATGAGTTTCCATTTTTTTAATTTATTTTTTATTGAGATATAATTGACATAAAACATCAGTTTCAGGAGTACAGTATAGTGATTTGTTATTTGTATGTATTACGAAATCATCACAATAAGTCTAGTTAACATCTCAGAGCTGTTCACTTTTTTGTATTGATGACATGCAAGTGGGTCTTTATGAGAATTTTGCCCAACTTTAGGCATAGGAATTCTGAAAGAAGGGGAAGCCTGTGAACTCAGTTACCTTCCAGACTAGGTAAATAACATAAGTGTCTGAAGCGAGCAGGCATGAAACAAAAAAGACTAGGATGAAGCCTGCCGCAGACCAGAAAATAAGGGCTCCATCAAAAGGCAGCAGCTGAGAGCTGTCCTGCAGGAGTGCTGTTTCAGCAAAGTTAGGTCTTTGAAGAAAAGCCAGGAATCCTGAATATTTCTGTGTGTGTGACTAGTAAAATATTGGCCAATTAGAAAGTATCAAGGGATGCCTGGGTGTTTCAGTCAGTTAGGTGTCTGCCTTCTGCTCAGGTCAGGATCAAGTCCTGCATAGGGCTTCTTGTTCAGCGGGGAGCCTGCTTCTCCCCCTGCCTATAGCACCCCGTGCTTGTTGCTCTCGCCGACAAATAAACAATAAAATCTTAAAAAAAAAAAAAGTATCATCAAGCCAAACCAGCCTGTGAGCAGGTAGTTTGCATCTTCTACCATGAGGGGAAAGCTACAGAGCACTTGAGAATCTGGCATACACCCTGGCTCCGAGTGAGCATAAAACAAGGAGCAAGCTGTTAGCTACCCATTCCAAAAGTCTGCTAACGTCCCATTCTGCGAAATGACCTACATTTTCTACAGTGGCTACTCATGCGTGGAGGTGGTTCCACCATCCTTGGGACAGTGTACAGTTTAACTTCCCAGGACTCTCAGAGGCTGAGCTATAATAAATCACATGACAACCCTCTCTCCTTCTGCAAGACAAGTATGTAACAATGTAAAATTGGTGAGGCTGGCTGTTGCCCCTTTCCCCACCCTCTTCCAACACTCTAGTTTCTCAGGGTGTGCTTCCAATCTTCCATTATAGCTCAGCTTACTAATTGAGCCATTTCTTTAGTCCCTTTAATGGGTAAACCAGTAGTTCTCAGCTTCACATTGGAGTCATCTGATATGGTAATAATGGTCCCCAAATATGTCTGACATGTCTTAATCTTGGTAACGTGTGAATGTGTTACATGGCAAAGGGGAATTGATGTAGCAGATGGATTTGATATTATAAATCAACTGACTTTATGATAAAGTATTCTTGATTATCTGGATGGGCCCAACACAATCACAAGGGTCTTGAAATTGTTGGGGGAGTTGCAGAAAAGTCAATGTCAGAATCATCCAATATGGGAAAGATTTGACTGGTGGTTGTTGGCTTTGCGATTTAAAGAGCTCCTCAGCCTATGGAACCTGGAAAAGGTGAGAGAACTGATTTTCCCTTAGAGCCTCCAATAAGGAATGTAAATCTGTCGACATCTTGATTTTTAGCCCAGTGAGACCTCTTTTGGACTTTTTTTTTTTTAAATTAAGATTTTATTTATTTGACAGAGAGAAACACAGCTAGAGAGGGAACATAAGCAGGGGGAGTGAGAAGGAGAAGCAGACATCCTGCCAAGCAGGGAGCCTGATGTGGGGCTTGATCCCAGGCATCTGGGATCATGACCTGAGCTGAAAGCAGACGCTTTAATGATTGAGCCACCCAGGTGCCCCTCTATTGGACTTCTGCACTGTAGACATAATAGATAATAAATGAGTTTCATTTTAAGCCACTAAGTCCATGGTCAATCCTTACAGCAGTAATAGAAAACTAATATACCTAGGGAAATTTTGTGTGTGATGAGAACTTCTAAGATCCACTCTTAGTAACTTTCAAATATGCAATATAGTATTATTAACTATAGTCACCACGTTGTACATTATGTTCCCATGACTTATTTTATAACTGAAATTTTGTACCTTTTGACCTCTATCACTCATTGCAGCCACCTCCTCGCCTCCCCCCCCCCATGTCTGACAACCCTTAATCTGTTCTATCTGTGAACTTGGTTTTGGGGTCTTTGTTATTTTTAAGATTCCACATGTAAGTAAGAGCATATGATAATTGTCTATCTCTCTCTGACTTATTTCACTTAGCATAGTGGCCTCAGAGTCCTCCATGTCTCAAATGGCAAGGTTTCATTCTTTTTTTTTAATGGCAGAATAATATTCCATTGTATATATGTTACCACATGTTTATTCATCCAACAATAGACACTTAGGTTGTTTTCATATCTTGAATATTATAGATAATACTGTAGTAAACATAGGGGACACACATATCTTTTTGAGTTAGTATTTTAATTTTCTTCAGATAAATACCCAGAAATGGGATTGCTAGATCATAAGGTAGCTCTATTTTTAATTTTTTGAGGAGACGACATACCGTTTTACACAGTGGCTCTACCATTTTACATTCTCACCAACAGTGTCCTACCTAGGAAACTAAAAAAATACTTAGGTTTGGGTACCACCCCTAGAGATTCTTCATTTGATTGGTCTGGGAGACAGCCTATTCATCAGACTTGTCAAAAGTTTCCTAGGTGATAATGTGCAGCCAAAGTTGAGGACCACTGAGGTAAAGGTTATGTGAGTGGCTGTGTTATGCTATTCCCATTACTGGCTTAGCTCTGAGATGCAAGCACCAACAGTCCCTTGAGGGAATATGTTCTCCTCTCACTTTGTCTAGGAAAAACACTATATTTACCTTTACTCAGACTCACAACACTCTTACCCTGGATGTGGAGGGTTTTTTTCCTCCATACCAAGCAGTGCTCCAACTCATCAACACCAAGGTGTCATACAGTTAAATTCCAACTGGACACTTCTGCCTGAGGTTAGTGCAGACCTACAGATTCCCTGCCCTGCTTCATATGTGTCTAAAAATTGGGAGTCCAGGTTGTCACTTGTGCTTCTCAGCAATTAGCTATAAATCACAAGTTCCCACGACCCCTCCTCAGGTTCAATAATTTGCTAAAGCAGCCTACAGAACCGAGGACAACTGTTAACTTAGATTGCCTGTTTATTATAAAAGGATACAATTCAGGGACAAGCAGATGGAAGAGATGCACGAGGCAAGGTATCTGGGAAGGGGTGTGGAGCTTCTCTCTGAGCACACCACTTTCCGTGTACCTCCGTGTGTTCACCCACCTGGAAGCTTTCAGAACCTGTACTCTTGGGATTTTTATGAAGGCTTCATCATGTAGGTATGACTGATTGTTAACTCAATTTCCAGCCCCTGTCCCCCAGAGAATGAGAAGGAAGCGAAAATTCCAAGCTTCATCTTGAACCATGGCTTCATCTTTCTGGTAACCAGTTCCCATCCAAGAACCTACCGAGAGTCACCTCATTAGAACAAAAGATGCTTCTGTCACTCAGGAAGTTACAGGAATTTCCGGAGCTCTGTGCCAGGAACTGGGGTCAAAAATCAACTGGGGGACTCCAGGGTGGCTCAGTCAGTTAAGTCTCTGTGTTTGGGTCAGGTTATGATCCTAGGGTCCTGGGATTGGGCCCCACACTGTGCTCCTTGCTCAGCAGGGAGCCTGCTTTTCCCTTTCGCTCTGGTGCTCCTCTCCTTGTGCGCGCGCTCTCTCTCTCTTAAATAAAAAAATCTTTTAAAAAATTGGTATTTTGTATTATTTCATACATCTATAAACGTGTGCACACCTCACCTCTTTGCCCTTGGAGTAGATGATGGTAGGGCAAGGTCAGCTTGTTGCACAGTGTGATTTTGTCCATGGAGCATGACAGCCCACTCCTTACTGTGACTGGGCCCTGAGTGTACTTCCTGAGGGCTAAACAAAGTCCAAAGACTTCATTAAACCATAGGTAATCCAGTTTTTCTCTTCTGTTTTGTCTTCCACTCGGTTTCTACAAAATTGTCAATGGTTGATAAGTAGAATTACTTTTTTGGTTTTGTTTTGTTTTTTAAGATTTTATTTGAGAGAGAGAGCACCAGAGGCAGTGGAGAGGGGCAAAGGGAGAAACATAAGCAGACTCTGTACTGAGCTGGGAGCCGGACATGGGGCTTGATGTCAGGACCCCAAGATCATGACCTGAGCCAAAGTCAGATGCTTAACCGATGGAGCCACCCAGGGGCCTCAAGAAGTAGAATTCTTAAGTTGAATTTTCCTTATATTCCTTATATAGGCTTTTATTTGTTTGTTTATTTTTGGAGATGCTGTTCTGTGCCAAACTCGCGTTTGTGCTGAGGATAGAAAGGAAAGAGATACAGCTCCTGATGTTACGGAGTTCACTGAGTAGCTTGGGAGATAAGTTGCAACACATGGATGAGTTCTGGAACCACATGTGCATAAAGTGTGAGGAATGCACAGAAGATGGTCAGGTGTTTGCTGAGAGTCTTAGATTTTTGTTAGACAGATAAGGGTCTGATCTCAATAAAAATGCCCCTCTTAAGTTTAGATTGAAGAGGGGACCCACTGTTTTGTTTTCCTCGCTCAGTAGCTGGTTCCCATGCTTCCCAGTAGATGGCACTAAAGATCACAGTGGAGTTTAGGGTGTCGCCAAAATTCCCCTTGGGAGAACAGAACTCTTTCAAGGAGCTGTTTTACTTAAATCATATTTCCTGCTTTTTTTTCTCTCATGCCCAGACTCCTACTTTGCCTGGTTTTCTCTCTCTTTACTCAATACCCATCCACTCTGCTCTTCCACTATTACCCTTTCTGCCCTCTTCCACTATTACCCTTTCTGCCTTCCCATACATTCGGAGAGAGGATTCTCCCCAAAAATCTCCTTGGAGATCCACCATGGTGGAACACTGCACAGAGGCAAAGGTCCTTTTGCCTCCCATCCGTGACTTGAGAAGCAATGGTGGAAACACAGCAATGGGATGATGCTAATAGAATGTAAAGGAACATAAATCTAGGAAGCATATAAGAAATAAAAATAGACCTGAGCTTGCATATCAGGTTTTCTGCCAGGATGTAAGTCATTTCTGTCATACTAGTAAAATAGTACATGTAGAAGAGTTTGGGAAAAGATACACTTTGATTGAAACAATGGATTTGGATTTTTAAAAAAATGCCAACCCTGGACGTCTGGGTGGCTCAGTGGGTTAAAGCCTCTGCCTTCGGCTCAGGTCATGATTTCAGGGTGCTGGGATCGAGGCCCGCATCGGGCTCTCTGCTCAGCAGGGAGACTGCCTCCTCTTATCTCTCTGCCTGCCTCTCTGCCTGCTTGTGATCGCTCTCTGTCAAATAAATAAATAAATAAATAAATAAATAAATAAATAAATAAATAATAAAATCTTAAAAAAATATGCTAACCGACCTGTAGTGGTTTGACTAGTGGCCTCAAAAAAGTAATGTCTAGGGGCACCTGGGTGGCTCAGTTGGTTAAGCAACTGCCTTCGGCTCAGGTCATGATCCCAGAGACCCAGGATGGAGTCCCACATCGGGCTCCCTGCTCAACAGGAAGCCTGCTTCTCTCTCTCACTCCCCCTGCTTGTGTTCCCTCTCTGACTGTGTTTCTCTCTGTCAAATAAGTAAAATCTTAAAAAAAAAAAAGTAATGTCTAAATTTTAACCCCTGATCCTGTAAATGGGACCTTCATTTGGAAAAAAGGTCTTTGGAAGTATAATTAAGGATCTTGAAATGAATCGGTATCCTGGGGTTTTTTTTTTTTCTTTATTTTTTTAAATATTTTATTTGACAGAGAGAAACACAGCTAGAGAGGGAACACAAGCAGAGGGAGTGAGAGAGGGAGAAACAGACTTCTCGCTGAGCAGGAAACCCAATGTGGGGCTCGATCCCGGGTCTCCAGGATCATGACCTGAGCCGAAGGCAGTCGCTCAACCAACTGAGCCACCCAGTGGATATACTGGGTTTTAAATCCAAGGACAAGATCTTAGAATAAAAGGGGAGACAGAGACAGGTGAGATACACAGGGGCAAAGACCACTGAACACAGAGGCAGATGGGAGAGAGGCATCCCACAAACAGAATAGCTAACAGTCTCCAGGAGCAAGGAAAGAGGCTTGGAATGATTCTCCCTCAGAGCCAGATGGAACCAGTCGTGACAAGACCTTGATTGAGTATTTTTGACCTCCACGATTATGGGAGAGTAAATTTCCGTTGTTTTAAGCCACCTGATTTGTGATAATTTCAGCAGCCTCAGGAAATGAATACACTGCCTAAAAGGGTCCTGGGATCGAGTCCAGTATTGGGCTCCTTGCTTAGTGGGGAGCCTGTTTCTCCCTTTGCCTGTTTCTCCCTTTGCATCCCTCCCTCTTGCTTGCTCTCTGACAAATAAATAAAATCTTAACAACAACAACAAAAAGCTCTTGGAATGGGCTAGGCCATTTATTCCATCTCCTGGATATCACATGGAAGATTCAGGTCTTATCCTCAACCCAAGGTTAATGATACTCTTTTGTAATTCTGCCTCCCTTGACACAGCCCAGTCATGGTTGGGAAGGCTGGCCAATGAGCTATAAATTAATTAGATGGATTTCAAGGCATTCACTCATAAGAAAGGCAGAGCCAAGACCAGAAACTGTTATCTCCAGGTTCCCAATCCAGTTCTTTCTACCATCCCATGCCCATCCATCTTTTCTCTTTGAGCACAAGAGTTTGGAACCCTAGCAACATGGTGATCTTAAAATATAATCTCTGTTTTGGTAGCAAATCATGATCAAGGAACTGAGAGTGGTTCTGATGCGGAGCAGAGCTCCTAAGAGGTGAAGCAGTTGTGGAAAGGCATCAGTGTAAAAGTCTCGGGTGATATGGACACCCCCTACAGGGGCTCTGGGAGAGCTCAGCCCACTCAGAGCTGACATCAAGGAAGCATTTCAAGGCTCTTCTTGCTGCATAATTAAAGTTAGGATTTGCCTGAAGACCCCATCCAGATAATTGAAATGAATTTATTTGACTGCCCTACAGAACCCTGTGGTCTTTTCAGAGGCATTTTAAAGGCAAGCTTTTTTTTTTTTTTTTTTAAAGATTTTATTTATTTATTTGACAGAGAGAAACACAGCTAGAGAGGGAACACAAGCAGAGGGAGTGAGAGAGGGAGAAGCAGGCCTCCCCCTGAGCAGGGAGTCCGATGTGGGGCTCGATCCCGGGTCTCCAGGATCATGACCTGAGCCGAAGGCAGTCGCCCAACCAACTGAGCCACCCAGGTGCCCCAAAGGCAAGCCTTTTATGAATCTGCTAAGAACACATAGATAATCTTACTTTCAGCATATATGAATGTGATGAGTAGTGAAGGCAACACTCTGAAAAGCCAGCATCTAAAGCTATTGGGGAGCCAGGATCATAGGATAATTTATATTTTCTGAATGTATGCTCTTAGATCCTGTCTTATAGATAAGCATGCTTAGAGATCATTGTTTCAGTGGGCTTGTCACGATGAGCTCTTTTTCCAATGGGCGTATCCTTAATTTCCTCCTTCCCACCAGTCTGCAAGTACAAACGAGGCCATATTAACCATGGAGCCTTCAGATTTCCTAAACCTCTTGCTCTCACTTGCATCCTCTCCTCCCGTCCCACACCCATGAGTCTTGGCTTGGAGTAATGCTTCTCAGCCTTCTACTCAGGTCTCTCCCAGGCTTGTCAGTTGAGGGCTGCTTGTATCACGGTTCCTGTTCTCTCCCTGAGAGCACGATTCTGTCTCCACACTCAGGAAGCTGCAACGCAGTCAAGATGTCAAAATGGAAATGCATCACCTTCTTTGCCCCAGAACCTCACTGGACCCTGTGTAGAAACAGGGAGGATGCCTGTCTCCCTCCCATTCTGGGAGCGCAAGCTTCACCTTCATTGTCATTCTCCTCCCTTCTCACAGGCAAAGTGGTGTCTGCTAGGCTTTATCCCACATGCTTGGGCTCCACAGAGTCCTCTGTACTGAGAGTCTCCTAGGACCTACACTAGCTGGGGAGCTGTGGACAGACAGGAACAGGAATGGAGACTTCACTCCTTTTGTTCATTTCTTCCTTCTTTCAGTATTTATCAAGCACTGGCCACATGCCAAATACTCTGCTGGGGCAGTAGGGGTACAGAAGTCAAGAACCTTGCATTTTTGATAAGCCATTAAATCGGGTTAGGTTGCGAGAGATGATGGCTCTGGGAGATGAGGGTAGAGAGGAGTGAAGCCAGACTGGCCGCTCTCACTTTGCTGGGCTCTCTGAGGACATTGCCGCTAGCTGCTAGCTTTGGGAAAACTGAACACAAAGATAACTAAGCAGTCTAGCTTTCAAAATTTGTTCCTATACTTTTTCTGGTGAGGAAAGAGCTCTGCTTATCAGGAGTTAAGATCCTGTTAGTTTATGGTTGTAGGGAGGGCCAGCCTGGGTGGCTCAGTTGGTTAAGCAACTGTCTTCAACTCAGATCATGATCCTGGAGTCTCAGAATCCAGTAGAGTATCAGGTTCCCTGCTCAGTGGGGAGTCTGCTTCTCCCTGTGACCTCTCCTCTGTCATATTCTCTCTCTCTCAAATAAATAAATAAATAATCTTTAAAAAAAGTTTATGATTGTAAAACATAATTGTTAAAAGGAAAAGATTAACATTTATTTAGTACTTACTCTGTTAGAGGTACCTTACAAATGTTATATAATTTTTAATTTGCTACTATTTTGTTGAGGACTTTCATAACTATATTTTTGAGATATATTAGTTTTAATTTTCATTTTATTTCTTTATTGTCTTTTTTCTTTCTTCCTCCTCTTCTTCCTTCTCTTCTTCCTCCAACTTCTCTTCTTTTTTTCTTCTTCTTTTCTTTCTTCTTTCTGATGTCTTTATCTGACTTTGGTACAGAATATTGCTGGCTTAATAGAAAGAGTTAGGAATTATTCCCTTCTCTTCAATTTTTTGAAAGAATTTGATGATTGGTGTTAATTCTTCTTTAAATATTGGTAGAATTGGTGTGTGAAGTCCTATTGTTATATAATTTAAAGGCAGCTTTATTGAAGTATAATTGACATACAACTAACTGCACACGTTTAGATCATGCAATTTGGTAAGTTTTAACATTTGTATACAACATCACCATGATCAAGATAATGAACTGAGCCATTATCCTAAAAATTTCTTTATGTGTCTTTGTAATCCCTTGGTCACATTTCTTTGTACCCTGATATTGTCCTCAGGCAATCAGTGATCTGTTTACTGTCACTATAGATCAGTGTATGTTTTCTAGGATTTTATATTAATGGAGTCTTACTGTATATTTGATTTGACTTTTTTTTTTTTAAGATTTTATTTATTTACTTGACAGAGAGAGATCACAGGTAGGCGGAGAGGCAGGCAGAGAGATAGGAGGAAGCAGGCTCCCTGCTGAGCAGAGAGCCTGATGCGGGCCTCGATCCCAGGACCCTGAGATCATGACCTGAGCCAAAGGCAGAGGCTTAAACCACAGAGCCACCCAGGCACCCCGGAGAAGATGATCTATGTGACCTTGGGTTAGCCAACAATTTCTTAGATATGGGTCAAAAACATGGTCCATGATAAATTGAACGTCATCAAAATAAAGAATGTTCACTTTTCAAGAGGCACTTTTAAATGACATACCACAGACTAAAAGAAAACTTGCAAATTTTCTTCTAGAAGTTTCATAGTTTTAGGCATAATTTTCATAGTTCTAGGCTTTAGGTGTAGGATCTATTTTGAGTTAATTTTGCATATGGTGTGAGGTATGGATCAATTTTTTTAAAACTATGGTTATCTAATTGCTCCAGTACCATTTTTTAAAAAAAGATTTTATTTATTTATTTGACAAAGAGAGAGATCACAAGCACACAGAGAAACAGGCAGAGAGAGAGGAGGGAGCAGGCTCCCTGCTGAGCAGAGAGCCTGATGTGGGCCTCGAGATCATGATCTGAGCCGAAGGCAGAGGCTTAACCCACTGAGCCACTTAGGCGCCCTGCTCCAGTACCATTTGCTGAAAAGACTACCTTTTTTTTTTTTCCCTGCTAAGTTGCCTTTACACTTTTGTCAAAATCAATTGTTCAAATATGTGTGGGTCTATTTCTGGGTTCTTTATTCTGTTCTGTTTTGCTGCTTGTCTATGTTTATGCCAATACTACTCAGTCTAAATGATTCTAACTTTATAGTAAATCTTGAATTCAAATATTGCGAAGTCCTCCACAGTTGTTTTGCCTTTTTTCTTCTTCTAGGTCTTTTGCTTAATATGAATTTTAAAAATCAGATTGTCAATATCTACACACACACACAAGTATGTTGGAATTTTGATTGGTATTGCATTAAATCTATAGATTAATTTGAGGAGAATTTTCATAATTAAAATATTAGATCTTCTTTTTAAAAAAGATTTATTTGAGAGAGTGAGAGAGCCTGAGTAGGGAGGGTGGCCGAGGTACGGGGGGAAAAGAATTGCAAGCAGACTCCCTGATGAGTGGGGAGCCTAGTGTGGGGCTTAATCTTACGACCCTGGGATCGTGACCTGAGCTGAAGCCAAGTGTCAGATGCTTAATCAACTGAGCCACCAGGTGCCCCCAAATACTTGAATCTTCTGATCCATGAACACAGTGTATTTTTTCATTTATTTAAGTATTCTTTATTTCTATCATTGGTCTTTAATAATTTTTAATGTACAAGTAGTATGCATATTTTGTCAGTTTAGTACTTCATATTTTTAATACTATTGTAAATTGCATTTCAGTATTTCAATTTATGATTCTTGCTAGCATAGAGACATACACTGATTTTTATGCATTAATCTTATACATTGAAAGTTTGCTAAACTCATTTATTCCAGGAACATTATTTTTTTTTCAGATTCCACAGGATTTCCTTCATAAGCAATCATGTCACCTGTGAATTAAGAGTTTTACTTTCCCCTCAATTTTATACATTCCATGTGATTTTCTTGCCTTATTAGTCTGGCTAGAACCTTTAGTACAATGTTGAACAGAAATGGTGAGAGCACACATCTTTATTTGTTCCTGTCTTGGGGAGGGCATTCAGTCTTTCGCCACTATTAATGATGTTAGCTGTAAATTTTTCATAGCCACTCTTTTTTTTTTTTTAAAGATTTTATTTATTTGACAGTGAGAAACACAGCCAGAGAGGGAACACAAGCAGGGGGAGTGAGAGAGGGAGAAGCAGGCTTCCTGCTGAGCAGGGAGCCCAATGCGGGACTCAATCCTGGGTCTCCGGGATCATGACCTGAGCCGAAGGCAGTCGCTTAACCAACTGAGCCACCCAGGTGCCCCTCATAGCCACTCTTTATCAGGTTGAGGAATTTACCTTCTACTCCAAGTTTACTGAGAGGTATATATATTCAGAAATATTTTTTCAAATATGTTTTCTGTATTTATTGAGATTTCCCCCCTTTTTTTTTCCTCTTTCTGTTAACATGGTGAATACATTAGTTGATTTTTAAAGTCAATCATGCATTTCTGGGAAAAACTTACATAAGCATGTATTATCCTTTTAAAATATTTTTTGATTAGATTTGCTAAAATTTTCTCAAGAATTTTTGCCTTGACAGGGCGCCTGGGTGGTTCAGTCATTTATGTGTCTGCCATTAGCTCAAGTCATAATCTCAGGGTCTTTGGATAGAGCCCTGCATCCAGCTATCGAGCTCTCTGTTCAATGGGGAGTCTGCTTCTCCCGCTCCCTCTGTGCTCTGTCTCTCTCAAATACATAAATACAGTCTGTATTTTTAAAAAAAGAATTTTTTCACTGATGTTTGTGAGGAACATCACATTACTGAGGAATAGTAATTTTCTTGCCTGAAATGCTTTTGCTGGTTTTGGTATCAGTGTAATG
>PITA01025058.1:0-25092 GCA_004023965.1 Spilogale gracilis
GCTCTGTAGTGGAGTTTATTGTTTTCTCATTCATTTTACCCCAGTACACTGTGAGCAACTTGAGCAGAGAATGTGCCTTGCACAGTAGGCTTTCCATAGGGTTGAAATGAAATGAATAAATGGGCAGGAGTGTCAAGGGTCCCTGACACTGCAAACTTGAGCTCCTTGAGAAAAGGCAATGAGCAGATCAGCCTATGTGGAAGTCTGCCAGGGATAGGGAGTCAGGGAGAGTCTAGGGGAGAGTTATGCTCACATTTACAAGAGGGCATCAGCCACCACTCTTCAGTCAGAGAAGTGGACATGGCCTATAGCTTGCTGCAACACTTGTGCCTCCATATTGGCATAATTGGTTTCCCTGAGGCTCATCAACTCCTCACTCTGGTCAAATTAAGTATCTAAGACAGCAAAGATGAGGACCAAGTTTTGGGTCATGTGAGCCAGAGCAGCTTGTATTTTGTCTTCCAATGCTGCCTAAAGAAAGCCATTGGAGGGGCACCTGGGTGGCTCAGTTGGTTGGGCGACTGCCTTCAGCTCAGGTCATGATCCCGGAGACCTGGGATCGAGTCCCACATGGGGCTCCCTGCTCGGCGGGAAGCCTGCTTCTCCCTCTCTCACTCCCCCTGCTTGTGTTCCCTCTCTGGCTGTGTTTCTCTCTGTCAAATAAATAAAATCTTTAAAAAAAAAAAAAAGAAAGAAAGCCATCGGCAATAAAAAGGAATGAGACCAATAAACAAAGAAAAGCAGAGTCAAGGTTGGGTCCTTGATAACATTGTTCAAAGCCCTGGATCTAGCTATTTCTGAAAATAACTATCCTTTGCACTCTCAAATTATGGGGACCGATCCATCCCTCCCCTCCTTTTATAATTTGAGTCTCTATCACTTGCATCCAAAAGAACCCTGAATAATATACTCTTATATTCTTACTTCTAAGATATTTTTAACTTCTTTAGAAAATACCCTTATAGGTTAAGGACCTGTGCTTTGGAGTGAGACAAATCTGGTTTCAAACTCTGATCGCTGCATTGTTGAGTCTCTCTATTACAGCAGCTCAGCCGCTTACCCTAACTAATACACCAAGTAGAAAATGACTCAGGCCTGAAGTGAGGTATTGGCAGTGAGGATAGAAGGGAGCATATTTGAGTACTTTTAAGGAGCTAGAATTGACAGAATATAGTAGTTTATTATATATGTGAGAGCCAAGAGAACGAGGAGGATAGACAGAAGAGTTGAGAAGTCTTGGTTTCTGGTTGGAGTGACTGGTGGATGGTAGTTCCCAGGGTTGGCTTCATGCTTTATGTCCCCCTAACAGGGTCCTGTCCCAGCAAACATCCAGGTGGGCTGCTCTGCTTTTTTGTTGTCCCAAGGCAGAGTGACCTTGAAGTGTCAAATTTCTGGAAGACCTGTGACACTCTTGCTCTTTTATTTGTTCTTTCAAATCCTTATTGAAAGCCCATGGATCTAGCCCCAGGACACAAAATTAAGGCACATTCTCTTCTCTCAAGTTATTTACAGTGAAGTGGAGGCAATGGAGGAGAAGGCAATAAATGCCAGTAACAGGGCAGTTGAGGAACTGAATTAAGGTTCCACAGAGCCTGGAGCTTGGTTTAAAGCTCTGCTATTGCTGTCTTGAAATTCTTAATGGCTTTTGAATAAGGCACCTTATATTTACATTTTATACCAGACCTCATAAGCTATGGAGCCAGTTCTGGTGTGCCATTCATTTAGAAAGGGTGTGATGGCAGAAGAACAGTTTGGGGTGAAAGACACTGGATTTTTTTGGAAGGATTAAGGTGGGAGCTTGACTGGAGTGGTCTGGAATGGTCTGGGTGAGGAGAAAGGGCTGCAGTGGGAGTGGTCAGATTCTTGGAGTTTAGGGGGCAAGAGGCATGAATTACGTGTGGGGCCCCTGAGCTGCTGTGATGGAATGGGGATCCTAACCCTCTTGTGTCCTGGGAGTGCCTCCTCTGGAGGTCTAAAGACCCCATGGACTGTAAACAGATGTGTTAATGGAAGGCAGAGCCCAAGAGCTAGGACAAACATGAGGCAACTTTCTGGATGGAGGTTTATAGAATAAAGGTTAATATTCTCAATATCTTGCTCATACAGATGCTGTGAAAAGAACAGAAATGACTGCCCTTAATCTGCTGCTGTATTCCTTGGCAGATAATATTTTGTTTGTTTGTTTTTGTTCCAGCAATTTGACAGTTTAACTGTGTATACTATATCTCTCTGGCAACAGGACTCAAAGCAGTCCTGTGCAACTCATTGGAGGAGTGTCCAAAATTTTATTTTGAAAATGACAAAAAAAAGGCTTTTTGATTGATTTAGTGAATCAGAACATTTTGAACCGTACTGCAAGGGGTATAGGCTCTAAAGTCAGACATCTCAGGTTAAAATCCCAGGTCCACCATTGCAAGCTGAATGGTCTTAGGCAAGTCTCTAAGCATGTTTCTTTACCTATAAAAGATATGCATTTTGCGGGATATGTTAGGGACTGAAGTGAGAGTTGCAGAGTGACCTTTTTGGTTGACAAAACTGGGGAAAATGTCTGAGACATATATCTGAGACATGTTTGTGTGTTTATGTCACCCATAAGTCAACTACATACACACACGTGCACGCACACACACACACACGTGTAGCTGACATATGGCTGATCTATTTTAAGAGATCTGAAAAGGACATGCCAGGAAGTGGTCAAACTGATCTAGTAACCATCTCTTCCAACAGCCTATGTAATAAAAGCTTGGAGGGTACACCGAGGAGGAATCCTGGAATTTGTAGGCAGAGGTTTTAGAAAGGAGAGTCAGGAGTGCTTTTCTCCTTTGTCAGCCAAGTGAGGAGCAACTCAAAAGAATGACATAGAATGATTAAGGTCTGAAGAGGAGGAGATACCTTCATTTCATTCCCTCTGTTGTTGGCAGAGTATGATTTGAGAGGGTTCTTAGGAGAATATGTCACCTAATTTCAAGGGGCCTGGAAACTGCTGTGCAGAGAAAGGAAAGACTAGTGAGAGAGCGAGCGAGCGAGCGAGCGCACAGTTGAGGGAGTGACTTTCACTTCATTCAGTGGTGGCCAAGGGTTAGTGAGCTTCCTTGTGGGTAAAATTACCAGGCAAGAGTAATCTACTACTACAAGAGAGCTGTTTTCTGAAAAAGGAGTTTGTTGAACACCCTAGGGCTGTATCAGTGAAGCAAGAGCTTAGATATTTGCAAGAGGCTAAAGACTATGTCATGGTTATTAGACAATGAAGTAGCACACAAGTTCTCACCTATTTTTGGGCACACTGGGAATCTTACCAGGTGTATCCATGAAATCAACCTTTGGCAAAATAATGAAGTAGGAATGTTAGAAAAGTTTACTTCTTTTACTTCCTCATTTTCCTTCCTTCCCTCCCTTCTTCCTTCTAATATCTCTTGTACTTACTACCATTTGGGGCAGGACTTGAAGTTCAGTGTGGAAGTAGCTTTGCTCCCTTGGACCAAGGCTCTTATCTCAACTTGGGTAGAGTCAGGCAACTCTTTGTTTTTGTCCTCATCTGCAAAATGACAGAGTAGTATAATTTCTATTCAAAAATTAAATATTTCCTGTCTTATCAGAAAGCCTAAACAGATCCTTACTCTGAACAGGCCCACGATAAACTAAGAAACTTGGGTAATCACCTTAAACATATATACCACCCCTTCCCCATTGAAATTTGGGTCACTCCCATGCTTGACAACCTCCTCTACCCTTGTTCTAAGATGGCTCGTATATCTACTTCAGGTTGTTCGTAACATGAAGACCCAAGAAGAGGAAGGGGTAAATATCCTACATTATGATCTAGTCTGGATGCTGAAAAGTGACTTCTACAGCTTTTTATTTAAGTTTATTTATTTTAGTCACCATACAGTACATCATTAGTTTTTGATGTAGTGCTCCATGATGCATTGTTTGAGTATAACACCCAGTGCTCCATGCAGTCTGTGCCCTCCTTAATACCCATCTTCGGGCTCACCCATTCCCCACCCTGTTCCCTTCTAAAACCCTCAGTTTGTTTCCCAGAGTCCATAGTCTCTCATGGTTCATCTTCCTGTCTGATTTCTCCCCCTTAATTTTCCCTTCTTATCCTAATGTCCTTCATGTTACTCCTTATGCTCTACAAGTAAGTGAAACCATATAATTGATTTTCTTTTCTTGGCTTATTTCACTTAGCATAATCTCCTCCTGTCCATGTTGATGCAAAAGTTGGGTATTCATCCTTTCTGATGGAGGTGTAATATTCCATTGTATATATGGACCATATCTTCTTTATCCATTAGTCTGTTGAAGGGCATCTTGGCTCTTTCCATAGTTTGGCTATTGTGGACATTGTTTTTATGAACATTGGGATGCAGGTGCCCTCCTTTTCACTACATTTGTATCTTTGGGGTAAATGCCCAGTAGTACAATTGCTAGGACATATGGTAGCTCTATTTTTAATTTTTTGAGGAACCTCCACACTGTTTTCCAAAGTGGCTGTACCAACTTGCATTCTCACCAACAATGTAAGAGGATTCCCCTTTCTCCACAACCTCTCCAACACTTGTTTCTTGCCTTGTCAATTTTTGCCATTCTAACTGGTGGTATCTCAGTGTGGTTTTGATTTGAATTTCCTTGGTGGTTAATGATGTTGAACTTTTTTTCATGTGTCTGCTAGCCATTTGTATGTTTTTTTTTGAGAAGGGTCAGTTCATGTCTTCTGACCATTTTTGACTTAATTATTTGGTTTTTTGGGGTGTTGAGTTTGAGGAGTTCTTTATAGATCTTGGATACCAGCCCTTTGTCTCTAGTGTCATTTGCAAATATCTTCTCCCATTCCATGAGTTGCCTCTTTGTTTTGTTGTTTTGTTGACTATTTCCTTTCCTGTGCAGAAGCTTTTTATCTTGATGAAGTCCCAGGGTTCATTTTCACTTTTGCTTCCTTTGCTTTTGGAGACATGTCTTGAAAGAAGTTGCTGTGGCTGATGTTGAAGAGGTTACTGTCTATGTTCTCTTCTAGAATTTTGATAGATTCTTGTCTCACATTGAGGTCTTTCATCCATTTTGAGTTTACCTTTGTGTATTGTGTAAGAGAATGGTCCAGTTTCATTCTTCTATATGTGGCTGTCCAATTTTTCCAGCAACATTTATTGAAGAGATTGTCTTTTTTCCACTGGATATTTTTTCCTTCTTTGTTGAAGATTATTTGACCATATAATTGAGGGTCCATATCTGGACTCTGTACTCTGTTCCATTTGTCTATGTGACTGTTTTTTTTTGCCAGTACCATGCTGTCTTAGTGATCACAGCTTTGTAATAAAGCTTGAAATCAGGTAGCATGATGCCCCCAGCTTTGTTTTTCTTTTTCAACCTTTCCTTGCCAACTAGGATCTTTTCTGGGTCCATAGAAATTTTAGGATGGTTTGTTCCAGCACTTCAAAAAATGCCTTTGGTAATTTGATTGGCGTTGAAAGTATAGATTGCTCTGGGAAGCATAGACATTTTAACAGGGTTTATTCTTCTGATCCATGAGCACGGAATGTTTTTCCATCTTTTGTGTCTTTTTCAATTTCTTTCATGAGTGTTCTGGTAGTTCCTGGAGTATAGATCCTTTACCTCTTTGGTTAGGTTTATTTCAAGGTATCTTGTTGTTTTTGGTGCTGTTGTAAATGAAATAAATTCTCTAATTTCTCTTTCCAAAGTTACATTGTTAGTGTATAAGAAAGCAACTTATTTCCCTGTGCATTGATTCTGTATTCTGCCGCATTACTGAATTGCTGTCTGAGTTCTAATAATTTGAGGGTAGAGTCTTTTGGGTTTTCTACATGAAGTATTATGTTGTCTGTGAAGAGAGAGAGTTTGACATCTTCCTTGCTAATTTGAATACATTGTATTTCTTTTTGTTGTCCGCTTTTGCTAGGATTTCTAGTACTATGTTGAAAAATAGTGGTGAGAATGGGCATCCTTTTTGTGTTCCTGATCTTAAGGGAAGGCTCTCAACTTTTCCCCATTGAGAATGATATTTGCTGTGGGTTTTTCATAGATGGATTTTATGAAATTGAGGAATGTTCCCTCTATCCCTATACTCTGAGGAGTTGCAATCAGGAACAGATGCTATATTTTGTCAAATGCTTTTTCTGCATCAATTGAGAGGACCATGTGGTTCTTGTCTCTTCTCTTATTTATGTGTTCTATCACATTGATTGATTTGTGAATGTTGAACCACCTTTGCATCCCAGACATAAATGCCACCTGGTCATGTTGGATAATCTTTTTAATGTATGGTTGGAGCCTATTAGCTAGAATCTTGTTGAGAATCTTGGCATCCATATTCATCAGGGATATTTGTCTGAAATTCTCCTTTTTGATGGGGTCTTTGCCTGGTTTTGGGATCAAAGTAATGCTGGCCTCACAGAATGAGTCTGGAAGTTTTCCTTCTGTTTCTTTTTTTGAAAGAGCTTCAGGAGAATAGGTGTTATTTCTTCTTTGAATTTTTTTTTAAGATTTTATGTATTTATTTGACAAAGAGAGAAATCACAAGTAGGCAGAGAGAAGTAGGCAGAGAGAGAGGAGGAAGCAGGCTCCCCACTGAGCAGAGAGCCTGATGCAGGCCTTGATCCCAGGACCCTGAGATCATGGCCGAAGCTGAAGGCAGAGGCTTTAACCCACTGAGCCACCCAGGTGCCCTATTTAAGTTTATTTAGCAAACAACTATATATTTTCTTCCAAGCATGGTTCAAAGTAGTTAAAAATATTAACTCATTTCTTTTCCTTTCTTTTTTTAAATTGAAGTACAATCAACAGAATTATATTAGTTTCAGGTATACAATATAATAATTCAACAATTCTATACATTACTTAGTGCTGATCACCATAAATGATCTTAATAAGTGTACTCTTAATCCCCTTCATGTATTTTACATACCCACTTACCCAGGCCCCCCTTGCAACCACCAGTTTGTTCTCTGTATTTAAGAGTCTGTTTTTGTCTCTTTTTTCCTTTGTTCATTTGTTTTGTTTCCTACATCCCCCATCTGAGTGAAATTATATGGTATTTGTATTTCTCTGACTTATTTCACTTAGCAATTATACCCTCTAGATGCATTCATATTGTTGAAATGGTAAGAACTCATCCAGTTTTATGGATAATATTTTTATGAGTAATATTCCATTGTGTGTGTGTGTGTGTGTGTGTGTGTGTGTGTGTCTATCTGTCTGTACCATATCTTCTTTACCTATTCATCTATGGATGGACACTTGAGTTGCTTCCATATCTTGATTATTATAAATAATGCTGCAATTAATACAGAGGTGCATTTATCAAATTAGTGTTTTGGGATACCTGGGTGGCTCAGTTGTTTGAGTGTCTGCATTTGGCTCAGGTCATGGATCTCAGCGTCCCCGGATGGAGTCCTGTGTAGGTTTCCTACTCAGTAGGGAGCCTGCTTCTCTCTCTGCCTGCCACTCCCCCTGCTTGTGCTCTCTCTCTCTTTCTGTGACAAATAAATAAAAAATATTTTTGAAAAATTAGTATTTTATTTCCTTTGTGTAAATGTCCAATAGTGGGATTACTGGATCATATGGTATTTCTATTTTCAATTTTTTGAGGAAACTCCATACTGTTTTCCACAGTGATTGCACCAACTTACATTCTCACCAAAATTGTACAAAAGTTTCCTTTTCTCCACATCCTTACCAACACTGTTATTTTCTGTCTTTTTGATACTAGCCATTCTGACTAGTGTAAGGTGATATCTCATTGAGGTTCTGACTTGTATTTTCGTGAAGATGAGTGTGAGCATCTTTTCATGTTGTGTTGGCCATCTGTATGTCTTCTTTGGAAAAATGTCTGTTTGGGTCCTCTGCCCATTTTTTATTTGGAATGTTTTGGGCTTTTTTGCTGTTGAGTTGTATAAGTTCTTTATATATTTTGGATATAACCCCTTATCAGATACATCATTTGCAAATATCTTCTCCCATTCCATAGGTTTTCTTTTTGTTTTGTTAATTCCTATGCTGTGCAAATTTTTTTATTTTAGTGTAGTTCCAATAGTTTAATTATCTTTTTGTTTCCTGATACTAACTACTTTGATTCTTACAATTCTTTCTGAGGTAGGTACTAATATTATCCTAATTTTACAGATATGGAAACTAAGACACATAGATTTAACATATCTAAAGTCATACAGCTAAGGTCAAAATATATATAAAAATATTGAAAATATTTCATATAAATATAAAGTAGATATGTATCAAAATGTGACTCATTAATGAGGGAAATAACAGGATAATAAAGGTAGTTCAAAGAGCATTTGGAGAACATATTTATCTTATCAGTTGGGAAAGGCATACTGAAATAAGTTTGCTAAATTAGAGACAAAACTGGTTAATGTCTTATAAGTCAATAAAACTATAATCTTTGGAGTTATCTTCCTTATAATACAGAAACTATTTACATTTCTTGAGAACAATTTATAAATTAACACATAACCAGAGAGATTCTGGGTCCTAATACATTAAGAAAAGTTAAAAAGCAAATTAAACAGTTCTCCAGTGGGCTTGTTAGATGATGCTCCACTGTCATATAAAAAACAGATATAATTATCCTTTTGTCTCCTTTCCAAGTGTTGGATACAAACCCAGTGGTTTGGTCATTAGAACTGAAATGTGACCATATTATACTGCATCTCTAAATGATAGAATTCCTTCTCCAGTTAAGTCTTGGCCAATAATTTGTATAACATTCAAGAAAAATTTGGTGTAAAAAAAAAGAGCACTATTTTACTTTTATAATCTAAATATTATAAAGGCATATCCATCTCCAAAGTCCTGCATTTTTAAGAAAAGTTATTTTTCCTGCGATTCTCCCTTCTGTTCCAGTGGGTAGGGAAAGATGGCAGGGAGATGGGAAAAATCTGTTCTTGAGAAGATTAAACCTGCAAATTCTTGTGGACTTCTGGTTGGTGTAGAGGTTGATTTTCTTGGAAGAGGAACTGGGGCAGAAACTTTGCACATATATCTGAGTCCCTCATGCCTTCACTTATTAATGTCATACTTTTCTGTCTAGAGGGATGGGCACTGATACTTTAAGAATAGTTTCTTAAAAATATTGTGCTTCTTTAAAAACACTGTATAAATAAGAAATTGGTAAGAAGTATATAAAAAGCATCTTGTTGGTTGAGGCCTGGCTGATGGGAGTAGGGGTAGTGGATGTGGTATATAGAGTTTATTCCAAATGCAGTGAATTTCTAAGAAAACCAGATCCACTGAGTATCTTTCAGTAGGCTTCTTTCCCTAGAGATTTTTTTTCCCCAAAACCCAGACGTCCTGGTGATCTGTCCTTTATCAGCTTAGTTGTTTAATTCCTGCTGCCCTTTTATTGATTCTGGGCATGTGTCTTAGTAAGAGTTAATTTCTTTTGGGGGTGCCTTGGTGGCTCAGTTGGTTGAGTGACTGCCTTTGGATCAGGTCATGATCCCGGAGAACCGGGATCAAGCCCTGCATCAGGTTGCCTGGAACCCGGCAGGAGGCCTGCTTCTCCCTCTCTCACTCCCCCTGCTTGTGTTCCCTCTCTCGCTGTGTTTCTCTCTATCAAATAAATAAATAAAATATTTTTTTAAAAAAAATATTTAGTTTCTATCAATTTCCTCTCACTCACTATTGCTGGGACTATATTTAAGATCTTCCATTTCTGTGAGCTTGTTTGGGAAATACTACCAGATTCGTGGACTAATGATCTCTTCTGTGACTTCTTTGTTGCTAAGTCCCTAACACAGAAGAGTAAGTGTTCTCTATCTCAAAAGGTGGGTCACTCACCACTGTTCATTACTGCATATTCTGGGACCCTTGATTTTCCATTATAATTTCGTCTTGAAAATGTTCCCTGACAGTAGTGTAGGTAGGCAGAAAGATGACTCTTTCCATTTGTAGAGGCTTGGGAAGGAAGAATATGGAAGGAATTAAAGTTAACTTAGGAAAAAAAAATTAGAGGTAAGAAAAGGATTTGAGAAAGAAATATAAAGAATGAAATACTCTGTTCATTGGCATGAATTAAATTATAAGGCCCTAAGCTAAGATACATAAAGAGTTCTCCATCCCTTGGTAGGTAGGGATCAATGGTGGAGCTATACTATTTGTAAAAGCAAGAAGTGAATGCAAGTCATTCTTTTTGCCTTGACTTGGGCTCACTCCTTTATTTATTTCTCATTTTCTTCATGCTTCATATATTAATTCATCATATATTAGACATCGGGGTATAGTACTAAATTCAGAATATAGCAGTGAAAAAGTTACTTGGCTCTGACCCTCGTATTGCTCACAGTTTGCTACTTTTTATTATAATTTCTAGTTTGTTGATATAAGGTGAAAAAATTAAGAATTGTTCAACAAAATCCTACCATCAAGTTAGATAATTTAGCTGAAGTATTTTATATATATAGGTATAGATATACATATATAACCCATGCAATTATAATGTATAAATATATATTTATGGACATATATAGTACTTGATGAAGTTACAACCCTATAATAGTCTTTTATTGATTTATTATCTCCATTTGCTCCCTATCAATTCATTCTATTAATCTCCTGTAATATGACCACTGAAAGGTCATGACTAATCTCCCCATTGTCTGATGAATGATATCTTCTACTTCTCTGTTGTCGTTGACTCCTCAGAGCATTCGATAGTATTGAACACCCCCTTCTTCCTAGCTCTCCTTCTGTCTTCCTTGAATTCCTGTCCTAGTTAGGATCATGGACTTTAGTGTCAACCCAAACTACTTTGGATCTTTGTTCTGCCACTTTCTGACTTTGACCTAGGAAGCAGTCACTTCTGCTTTGTGCCTCTGTTTGCTCACCTATAAAAAAGGAATAATATTACTCCTTATGTCATAGTGCTTCACAAGGTGAGGATTAAATGAGATAACATATATGAGACAATGTAGAAAAGCCTCCATTGAACCACTATTCCTTCCCTCCAAGTGTGTCCTATGTCCAAGTCTCTGAATTTGAGCCTCTGTCATCTCAACTGATACCTTGTCTTCTGGATCTCATTCTTTTCTGTGGCTTCATTTTACCCTGATAGATGAATGAGCCTGGCTCTCCAATCTCTAATCCTGACATCTAACCCAAGTGTCAGCCCTACCTTACTGCCCAGAGTGCTCAGTATCAAAGATAAGGACACAACCTGCATTTTTCAGAAACAATCTAGTGTAGCATTGGTGGTTCACTCCCAGGGTACTGTGGCAGAGGAAGGAGAAGCAGGCTGGATGAGATGGGATAAAGCTGGGGTGACCATCTGTTCCCAGTAGCTTAGACCAATCGTGGATAATGCATTTTCCCAGTGTCCTTTCACTTTCAGTGGGGTCCTCATTAGGACAATAAATTATTTGATCACCTTAGTTAGGATGATTTGAGCATAGATATTTGATTAAATGATTCCATTTACCTGCTTATTCATTTGGCCTTTTACTCAACAAATATTGACCTTTTCCTCTGGGTCAGGCCCTGGGACCAGAGAACTGAAAGACATATGATCCTCACTCAAGAAATTCACAGTCCAACAGATGGGACATACAATAAGCTAATAATAGAATTATATGATCAGGGCTGTGACAGGAGTTAATCCAAGATGGCACAGGAAAGCCAAGGACAGAGAGGAGAAAGAATAAACAACATGAGGTGTATGTGTGGGGATTGAAGGGGTACAGATGGATCTGGCGAGGGGACAAAAGGTTTTCCAGAATAGGTGCCAGGAAAACACTGGCATTGTGAGGGTAATATATTAGGGTAACAATTTAGGGAAAGGGGAGGGGTAAAGAATTTGGGTATGTACAAAGAGTGGAGTTTTGACTACATCACACCCCAGGCTTCAGAGAATCCGTTAGAAAAAGAAAAAAGAAAGTCAGGACTCCAGCTGTTTCCTTCCTTTCACAAGGCTCTTTACTTCCTGCTTAATATCAATGCCCCAAAGTCCCCCCTCATAAAGAGTGGTTTAAAAATGACCTTCCGATTAAGACATAATTTCCATACCATTTGGAATCTTTTGTTAAATTTTAAATGTAGTTGATCATTTAAGGAATTTTATTTTGCCAATTTCTTCTTTAAGAAGAATAGAGCAAAATGTCCTCAGCAACCCCTAGCACCGTTTCTGGGAAGGAGTAAAGAGTTAGAGTTTCGTGTTCCAGATTAGCCGCTATCTCACATGTAGAGTAAACTGGTGCTTCCAAGGCCATTTGCCAGTAATGCCCCAGTGGTCTCCACATCCACCAACCCTTGAACAGGCTTCCCATTAACTGTCTCCAGCCATAGAGAACCTTAGGGAAATGTATGAGAAAAGCTTTAATCCCAGTTAGTGAGGATATGTATACCTCTTTAGCTTCTAGTGTGCATGTAATTTTCTTGACATGCCATCTTATGGAGTACTTTAAATTTGTTGCTTTTATCAGATTGAGATTTTGTTTGTAAATAAAACCCAAGTTAACTTGAGCCGAACAAGGAAACTATTAGAAGGACATTGGGTAGATCACAAAATCTACAGGAGGGCTGGAAAACTGTACTTGAAAAACTGGCAACCAAGACCACACTGGAGAGTCTGCTAAGGACACCATTCTGGCACCATTGCTAACAGGTGCCCTTGGCTTGCTCTGATCCATGTTTCTGAGCCCTTGGCTTACACAGGGTCCCTGGAAAATCTCTCTGGTTCTTCCTCTGCTTCATGGAACTCACTGTCAACTCAGCTCTTAGGCAAGACTATCAGACTGTCTGAGCCTGGGTTGCGCATGTGGTAGCTGTAGGCAAGTAAATAGAAAAAACACCTTTCCCTTTGAGTCCATCTCCCATTTGTCTTGGCGTCACTGCCCTACCTCAAAATGATGGCTGTTTGGATTCAATAAAGAGAAAAAGGAGGAGGGAAAAAAGGACTGTTCAGATGTATTATATACCTAAATATGAAAGGTAAGACAATAAGGCTTCCAGAAGACAATTTGTAAAAGTATCTTCATGACCTTAGAGTAGATAAAGATTCCAAGGTAGGACACAACAAGCAGTAACAATAAAATAGAGTGATAAGTTGGGCTTTAATAAAATTGAGAACTTCCCTTCACCAAAAGACATTATAGTGTGCATGAAAAGATAAGCCACGAAGTAGAAAAATTAGGGGAAGGTATTTGAGATATTTGCTATATATTCAACATATAAAGAACAATTAAAAGAGAGACAAACCAAGTTTTTTAAAAAAAGGGACAGAGATTTGAACAGGTACTCTACAAAAGAGGATAATCCAAGTGTCCAGTAACTATTAAAAGATGTCCAACCTCATTAGTCATCAGAGAAATGCTGATTGAAACTATATGCCTCAGAATAACTAAAATGAAAATGACTGACAGTAGTAAGTTTTGGTGGGAATGTTGAGTGACTAAAACATTCATATATTGCTGATGAGATTGATAGAACCATACTGAAAACAGTTTAGCAGTATTTAACATATAACTACCCTATAACTCAACAAATTTACTTTTAGGTATATAGCCAATATGTGCAGATATCCATCAGAAGACAAGTATGCAAATCATCATAACAGATTTAACAGCTTTATTCATAGTAGTTTCGAACTAGAAACAACCTAATGTCCATCAACAAAACATAAAAATAAATTTTGTTATATCCATACTGCTTGGTAACAACTAATACAGAACACACAAAAGAATTCATCATGGGTGCCTGGGTGGCTCAGTGGGTTAAAGCCTCTGCCTTCAGCTCAGGTCATGATCTCAGGGTCCTGGGATCGAGGCCCGCATCAGGCTCTCTGCTTGGCAGGGAGCCTGCTTCTTCCTCTCTCTCTGCCTGCCTCTCTGCCTATTTGTGATCTCTCTCTGTGTCAAATAAATAAATAAAATCTTTAAAAAAAAAAGAATTCATCTTACAGACATAATATTCAGCAAAAAAAGAAAAGCCAAGAGTACATACTGTATAATTTCAGTGATACGAGTTTCAAAAGCAAGTGACAGTGACCTAGATTGATGGAGGTCAGAATAGTGGTTGTTGGGTATATGTGGGAGAGACCAAAGGGAACTTTCTAGGGTTTGGGGACATTAGAATTTTCTATGTCTTGATCTTGAGCTGTGCACTTGAGGTTTCTACACTTTATTATATGTTTGTTTCACTTCAGTACAAATGTTTTTAAAAGGTTGCCCACAAAAATGGCAAGTCCTCTATTTGGTTTTTATTAAATAAATATATCCACATTGTAATAATTAAAATAGGACAGAAAGATTTAAGATGAAAATGGATAATCATTTTTCACCTCTCCTTATTTCTAGTACTAAGTGCTAGATTTTAACTAATTTTGAAAATATTTTATTTATTTATTTGACAGAGGGAGCACAAGCAGGGGGAGCAGTAGGTAGAGGGAGAGGGAGAAGCAGGTTCCCTGCTGAGCAGAGAGCCTGACATGGGGCTTGATCCTGGGACCCTGGGATCGTGTCCTGAGACAAAGGCAGGCTCTTAACTGACTGAGCCACCCAGACACCCTTGCCAGATTTAATTTTAAAAACAATTATTCTTTTAATTCTTTAATTCTAAACAATATATTTATACTTTAGTTTCTTGATCAATATATATTACATAAGATAAATGGGCTTTTCACTATGAATGAAAATTTGGATCACATACATAAATTCCCCCTTCACTCTCTCCAATATTTTATAATTTTATTCTTATTTTCCTTCTTTTGTGTTATAACTTCAAATAATGTAGTCAACTACCATATCTTGTCTTATCAACATTCAAGAGTATCTTTCTGCACCAACTTTATAGGATAAGGATAATGGCAGCCCTAGACCTTCCTTCACAATTTCTCCCCAATTCTACCTCCTTCCATAAGCTTTCTTTTTCATTGGCATGGTTGCTAACATTTACTTTTTGTCCTGAAATCACAAGCAGATCTTCTGGGCTTTGACTACAGAATGACTTGGAAACATTAAGCAATAAATACTATTAATATTGTAAATACATACGTACCAAATGTTGAGGGGCCAGGTAATGGACTAGAATTTTATTTCCTTCACTAGCCATTCATTGCAATGATTTGAGTTATTAGATTAAGTATGCTTCTAGCATTAAAGTAAAAACAAATGATTACACCCTACCAATTCCTTTAAAACATATCTCTTCATTCATAGATCTGTGAGCTAAAAAAAAGACAGTATGTCCCCTCCTACATTCAGTTAACAATGGCAGAACACAAATAGGATAACCAAAATATAAACTGCTGTTCAGTAAGGGGGAAACTGGGAGACACAGCCTACAGTACAGGTCTATAGCAATCTGAAATCCTGTTGGTGGCTGTTACCTGGGGCCAGACTCCTGGAGGTGAAGAATATTCTTGGTTCTGTGCTCAGGGAGGAGCTCCCCATCTGCTGTTCTCTGAGGTTCTTTCTTTTCCCCTGTTCTTGACCAGATTTGAAATGCACATTGGAGACTATGCCCGTTTTAGTGTTTTAGCAGCTTTCTCAGCCCATCAGTTGCCTGGTGTATAGATTCCTTTCCATAGAATATTGAAAGCCTAAGTGTTGATTTAGGTCTTTACCAATCTTTGGTATTTTGGCTCAGGCGCGTTTTAGGGAAGGGGCAATAAGCACAACTCTCTATAGAACTTAGCCAGCTTCTTACATATGCGATTCTAATCAGCATTGTATGCCAGTATGAATACTCACAGTTTTTTTTTTTTTTTAAAACATGTTTTCTCTCCTATCACCTGCCTTTCTCTCCCTGTGGGTATCTTGAATCTATCAGGCTTGGAAGAGAAAGCCACACCTTTATCCTTCTCTCTGAGTTATTTTGACTGACTAAAAGGATTTATTGGTCTGGAAGTCTTGATTGGGTCTTTGTTCTGAGACCTAATCCATTCAGAGGTTAACAATGGGTGTGACAGCCATATTTTTCAGTTTGCTTTCCCTTTCATGCTGCTTGTTCTTAGCCTGGGGTCCTTGTCTGTCTTTTTGTTTGTTTCTGTGGGAATCATGACCAGGGATCTCTGAATGTGGTGGATCATGATTGGTCATTCCTACTTCACTTTAGGGAATTCCTTATCAGTCACAAAGGAATTTATAAATCAGCATATTTAATAGAACATTGTAAAAAAATACTTGAAATTTTGTACCCAGAGGTGTAAAGATCATGGGGATACATGACATTCCTGTTTATGGTCATAATAACAGTAAGATTGCCACCTCTGATGAGGTACCCATTTTTGGTATCTGAGAGGAGCCCTGGATGCCCATTGAGGTCTGGTTTGGGGTAGACAAGGAGGCAGAAGAGATAAAGATAAATCAGTAAAGATGCAGAATGGCCTGGTACTCTAGTAGTGGAACACAACACTGCAAGAGAGAAAAGAAATTGTGTACAAGGTTCTGTACCAGGAATAACAGACCAGACATAACTGCAGGCTTTATAGGTTCTTTACACTGAAGAGAGACCCACTATTTGGGGGTAGCTGGTTAGGATCTGTGCTAGTTTATAAGACAGGCAGAGATTGGAGGGGTTGGTGGAGATCCCTCAAGGTAAGGGGGTACATCATAGTAATCTCTCCATGTAAGAATGAGTGGAAAGAAATCTACCCTCCTATGGAACGTGGCATGTGACACCCAGGACAGAATTTATGGGCAGGATCCAAATGGAACCAAAAAAGCCCATACCAGACATAGGGTAGATAGGTAGAGAGTAGAGGGCAGTGATGGGACTGGCCACTCTTTGAGGTGGGGGTGGCAATAGTTTTTGAGCTGAGTGGAAGGCAGGCTTTCTTTTGTGGTCCAGGGGGAGTAGTATTTGAGCCTGTGGGGCATGGCCTATACTTAACGAATGAAGAGAAGGGTGTTGTTGAGGAACAGATGAGTTATGTCTAAGCAAGGGTTGGTTCACCATCTGAGGGAGAAGAAAAAGTGTCAGCCCTCCACTGAGGGTGCTAGGAAATCCGTGCAGCCTCTCAAGGGTGTATGATGGCATGGTACCCAGGGGAGACATGCTCCCAGGGCCATCAGTTGCCTAGTGTATAGATTCAGCGAGATGGACTCAGACGTGGCATCTCTCTTTACCCATATCTGGTAGAAAAGGGCTCATGCTTGCCCTTTACAAGCACTCAAGAGTGTGGCTGGATGGACTTGTCACTGTCGGGACAGCAAAGAGGAAAAGATTGAGGGTTTTGAGGCTGGAAGGCCTGGATTCCAGTTCCATCTCCAGGACTTTCTAGTTCAGTGGCTCTGGCCAGCTAACTTAGGTGCTTTTGGCTTCCTTTCCTCCATCAGTGAAAAGCAGATAATAATATTAGTACCTAAATCACTTCATAATATATATGTGTATCAAATCATCAGCTTGTATACTTTAACCTACACAATGTTATACATCAGTTATATTTCAATAAAGCTAAAAAATATAACAGTACCTATATCTAAGGATGTTATGAAGGTTAAATGGCAAAGTTCTTCATGCAGTCTCTAGCATATAGTAAACATGAATTAAATGTCAGCTCTCATTAAGAGTATGCTCATTAATATATTATGCTGTCCTGGAGCCATGTATGTCCTATGCTAAGTCAGTGAAAGGAGTCCTTTCTAATTCAATCCAGGGCTGAGAAGGAGACAGTTACTCTCTTAGTGTATGGTTTTTTTAGGTGTGCCACTGGCTCATTAAGTTAGCCCCCCTCCATTCCTCTCTCCCACACTCACTCTACCTGGTGGAGGAACTAAAAGGTAGAGATGGCTAACAGCCCTTTGTGGGGGGTGTGACACCCCTGGAGGTGGGAACTGGGTGGGGGTCAGAGAAGGGGTAAAGGAGAGGGGACTGTGGGAAAAGGGAAATGATGGGAGGACAGCATTCATGATAATTCCTTGACACCTGTAGGGGTGGCCAGGATGCCTATAGAGAGGCCCGAGCCAGTGAACAGCACATTGAGGGAGCTGGCCTCTGCCAGGGACGGTGCTCAGAGGAACAGTACTAAGAGGCAGCTGACCTGTACCAGGGCAGTCCCCAGGTTCTGTTGTCCTGGGGCTTCCGAATGCAATGAGCTGTAAAACCTGTAACCATCTGGTATAGAGTGGGAGTGGGACCAAGAAGGGAAGGTCAGAGTCTCTTAGAAGGGGACAAGGTGGAGAGAGAACAGCAAACAGGAGTGAGATGGTGGGCACATGGGGGAGTCTCACTACCATCCTCACGGAAGTGTAGGGATCCAGTCTCTCTGTGCATTTCCTGCCAGGTGTGATTGGGCAAACCCCGTAGGTTCAGCACCTAATTTCTGCAGCAGCTGAGCTGCCTGGAACCGTGGTTGCTATTTATTTTCTCCAAGCCCTGTGTTTAAGGCGTGATGAAAAACAACCTGATGGCGCAAGCACAACTGCCCCATATGAGAGACCATTAAGATAAAGTCCCGCGTAAGTGGCCCTAATAAAAGAAATTTATCACAAGACATGGAGAGGAAGGTGTCTTTATTCACTAGGTGAATAACACCAGGCATTGTCAATGTAGCTTTTCAAGGCTCAGAAATTATCATTCATTCTCCAAATTACCAAGCGCACAAGAATTACTAAATGGTGCGTTATCACTCCCTCTCAGCGAGAGAATGTCTTTGTTTAACGTTTGATTACAAATGGCTTTCCTACGATTATCATCAATAAATCACAGGTAAGTGTGTCCGTGGCTGGGACCAATGCAGAAAGACTTCTAAGCCACTGGGAAAAGGAAGAACAAAAAGCGTGCGAGAGCCAACATTGAGGGAGGGCTGGACTTTCAGGACTGACTTTGTTGGGGGCCTGGTGGGGATACCTCAGAAGCAGAGCATCTACTCTGTCCATTCAAAGGAGGTAGGAGTCTGTGGTGGTTTGATGATGTGCCTTCAGCCCCATTTCCCACCACGTCCGGGGACAGAGTTTCACATCCCCGAGGAAAGGAAGTGTTTGAGAAAGTGCACAAGAGAGGGAGGAATGTTTCTGTGTGTGCAAGAAAAGGCAGCCTTGTGGGGTGACACAAGAAGTGGGAAGAAGAGGGGGTGGAAGGAGGAAAGGAGAGGGGATGGGGTGGAGGAGAGGCTAGGGAATGAACGACAGAGGGGAGGACAAAAGGAAGACAAGGAGGGGGAGGAGTGGCCAGGCCAGGCTGGCCTCTGCCCCTGCCCAAGTGGCCCCAGGCACTTGCTGGAAGCCAGGTCCCAGGCCCTCCTGCTGACTCTCTCTCCACTGCCTATTGACTCAGCCCTCAGCTTCTTGTCTCCTTGACCAAGTCCCATCACTAGACCCAGGCTTTGGGATCTGCTTATGTCTCCTCCTCTTTTAGAATCTCCTTTATGTCTTTTTTCTTCTTTTTCAGTGATTATCAGCCCCCCTTCCTCAGGCCCCACATCCCCACACACTTTCTTCTGAGAGAACAAAGACATCTCTGAAGCTTTGTGTAAGAAATTCTCTATCACCTGACTCCAAGACCTCTTAAGTCCAGGTTTCTTTCTTTCTTCCTTCCTTCCTTCCTTCCTTCCTTCCTTCCTTCCTTCCTTCCTTCCTTCCTTCCTTCCTTTCTTTCTCTTTCTTTCTTTCTTTCTTTCTTTCTTTCTTTCTTTCTTTCTTTCTTTTAGATTTTATTTATTTATTTGGCAGAGAGAGAGATCACAAATAGGCAGAGAGGCAGGTAGAGAAAGAGGGGGAAACAGCCTCCCTGCTGAGCAGAGAGCCTGATGTGGGGCTCGATCCCAGGACCCTGAGATCATGACCTGAGCCGAAGGCATAGGCTTAGCCCTCTGAGCCACTCAGGCGCCCCATAAGTCCAGATTTCTAACTCAGAGGGAGTTTTTAGGGGAACTGTGTACAAGGTTGAGTTGGTTGTAAGTTCAATTCCATGACACCTATAGTTCCCATACATGGGCAGAGGACATTCTTGTCTGAAGACTGTGATAATACAGGATGAGAGCTAGCTCTAATGAATCAGGCAAGCAGTGGCACCAATAACCAGACCACAGAGGTTGTGGAAAGTCTATTGTGAGTTTAGGGGTACAGAAGAACATGAAGCACGGCTTGCTCTCAGCATACTGACATCCCAGGAGAGGAAGAGTTTGAGCAAAGCTGAGGATATGCAAGGTAGGTAGGAGAGAGCATGAGTCTGAATTGAGGGTTTGCCAGGGGAGATTTTGAGAAATATATCGATAAGACTGACTAGAGAAATTGGGACAGAATTTTAGGAAGTCTCAAAGGAGAAAATCAAATCCTTTGAGGATCTTTGAGAGGACAAAAGATGAGAGTGACGGAATTGTGATCACTGTTGCCAGGAAGGAGAGAGGTTAGAGGATGAGTCCCTCATTCTTTGTTCCATCGTTTCATTCATTCTTCCATTCATCTAATCTTTCATTCAGCCAATTTTTTTTTTTAAAGATTTTATTTATTTAATTGACAGAGAGAGATATCACAACTAGGCAGAGAGGCAGGCAGAGAGAGGAGGAAGCAGGCTCCCTGCCGAGCAGAGAGCCCGATGCGGGCCTCGATCCCAGGACCCTGAGATCATGACCCGAGCCGAAGGCAGAGACTTTAACCCACGGAGCCACCCAGGCGCCCTCATTCAGCCGATGTTTATTGAAGACTTACTCTGTGCCAGGCAATATAAGGGGGGTATCCTGGGGAAAGAGGGAGACAGTCCTTGCCTTCATGAAGCTTATCCTTCTGGAGGGAGAGAAACAAAGGAGATGAGTGCAGTTTGAAATAAGTGCTATGGAGAAAACGAACAGGTTAAGGACAGGGAGTCACTGGTGTGGAGAGCTACCAATCCTCTGGCTAGAGTGGTCAGGGCTTCTACTCTCCAAGAGGTAGAATATTTGAACTGAGACCCTCAGGCTAAGAATAATCAATCTCCTGAACGAACATTTCCAAGGAGTTTGAAGGGCAGAGAGAGATGACAGTTTCTATCAATGATCCAGAGGAAGTCATGAGCCTCTGGACTCAGGCCCACCAGTGTGACCCAAATATCAACAGGCTATTTTGGAGGCAAAATTGAAAATTGAATAAAATGGAATGAATCCTTTGCCTCCAGCCCGGATCTGCTTGCAGTGCCTCTGACTGGAGTGTCCACTTGGCCAACTGCTTTTCACCCAGGTCTCTCCAGACCTTCTTGGAAGTGGGTCATACCCATGTGGGTGCTAGCACAGGTATGTAAGAGAACGGTCTCATCCTGATTCAGTGGTGCCCGCCGTGCATCTCGCTTTGTTGCGAACATGTTGCTTCTAGCTTCAGACAGTGCTGCAGACACAACCAACCAGGACACCAGCTAAGCTGAGACCTCCATTTTGCCAAATTAGCAAAATAGAGACACCATGAAACAAAAAAAACACTCTCTTTCCACTTGCCACAAATATTTATCTTAACCCTCTGCTTCTCTTTGTGAAAATTTGCCAAGGCATAACTTGACTTTCTGAATGATTTCAGAGACTGTGGACATTGTATTACAAACTACCCCCATAGTAAAATTAAGTATGGCTCAGACTTTCTAGGAACTCTTGAGGATTTAGATTTGATGGGTGTTTATGAGAGAGACAAAGGAACAAATGAGACAGAAGGATGGAGAAGGGAGATCCAGGATCCTACAAAGAGTGCAGAACGGAAAGAGACAAAGGGAGGTGGCAACACAATACAAACGTGGTATAAAAAGGGGTGAGGTGGAGGGAAAAGATTGAGACAGACAGAGCCAAGAATGGAGAGGGCAAGGGAGGCACTGGGCCCGCTGCCTTGTGAAGGGGACAGTGTGGAGATTAAGATCTCTATCGGAGCTGTGGCTGGAGCTATTACAGTGTATTAGGGTCCTGTCAGTGTTGACAAACACTGCCCCAATTAGGAATTAGTTCCACAAGGCATCAGATAGCGAGGCTGCTGTTGACCTGTAAATGGATGGGTCTTCCCTTCCCGCTCTCTTATTCAAATAGGTGCAGCTGTTTCCTAGAACAGCACAGGAAGGCCAGCCCTCTCAGGCTCCACCTACAGCAGTCACTCGGGAATGCAAATGAATGCCTATCATCTGGTGTCTGAATTTTTTTTTACACTAATATTCTAGTAAATACAAGTACTTTCCCTAAGAATGCATGTTCAACAACCGTAAGAATTTATTCTCCCCACACTTCATCCAGCATCAGTCTCCACAGCCATCTTTTACCATTGTTTCAGGGACCTTGTCTGGGGGAGGTGTCCATTTCAGGGCCAGTAGTCAGTAAGCAATTTAAGATTAATCACCAGAGACGAGATCAAGAGGGCAGAGCACACACCACAGACTCATCTCTCTCTCCCCCAATCTGTAGAAGTGATGGACACATGGTATATTTCTTGGGAGGAAAAACCCATAACCAGAGTGGAAGATAAGAGGTGTCACTGATGCATCCCAAACTATGGGGACTCCCAGAGACACGAAGGCAGATGAAACCAGACAGTAGCAGGAAATGTATGCAGAAGAGCATTGCTGTAAAGGAGGATGTGGCTGCTGGGAGAGCTTCCAGGGTCCAGATCTTCAGAACAGGAGGTGCTGCTGGGGTTCAGAGTGAGAGCCCCACCTGGCAGGAGAAATGTCTTCAACTCCCCACCCCTCTCTCTGTCAAGGCAGGCAAAGGAGCCATAGATGGGAAGTTGGGCTTTTGCTCCAGAGGAAGGATGGTGAGTCAGGAAGTTAGAGCTCCCACAGAGGCCCCAATATTCAGGAATTGAGCTCTTGACTCACACTGCCCAGCATGTGTTCCATGCCTCTGCTATAAGCTTTGAAGGAAGGCTTCACCTATAGGCTAAAGGGAATCACAGACATGAGCACACACACAATCAAGATTCATTAAACATTTGGGAAAGCTGAAACTATGAAAATGAGCCACTAAACTCAACAAGTAGTTAGCTATGCTGATGGAAGGATATTGGGCTAATTAGCAGCAAAAAAGAATAAGATATTAGAATAAGCATAATTAAAATCATTCCAGAATAACAGATGAGTTGCATCCTAATAATCAAGTAAAGATTTGGAAATTAGATTTGGAAAAATTTGCTTAGAAAATAGGACAATAATCAGAGAAGACATTAGAAGAAGAATAAAAACAAGGACACCTGGGTGACTCAGATGGTTAAGCATCCTTCTTCGGCTCAGGTGGTGATCTCCAGGTCCTGGGATCCAGCTCTGTGTCAGTTTCCCCCTCAGTGGGGAGTCTGCTTCTCCCTTTCCCTCTGTCTCCCCCCCCCCCAATGAATAAATAAAATTTAAAAAAAAAATAAAAGCAAAACCGGGTGGGTCAGAGTTGGTTAAGCCTCTGCCTTCGGCTCAGGTCATGATCTCAGGGTCCTGGGATTGAACCCCACATCAGGCTCTCTGCTCAGCAGGGAGCCTGCTTCCCCCCTCTTTCTCTGCCTACCTCTCTGCCTATTTGTGATCTCTCTCTCTCTGTCAAATAAATAAATAAAATATTTTAAAAAATTTAAAAAAGAGTACCAGGTCCAGACAATCTTAAGGAAGAGCTTTACAAACTTTCAAGGAATAGATAATTTTCATGTCATATAAACTGTTCCAAAACATAGGAAGAAAGAGTTGTGAGAGAAGCTACTCAGTCATTTTATGAAAGTAGCAAACCTAGAAACATAACATACGAAACAGTGCAAGAAAGCTATTGGCCAGTCATATATGAATTTAGATACAAAATTCTATTACAAATACTTTTCCAATAAATACCGTGTTATATTACATGGATGGCTATGTTCAGATGTCCAAGATACTGTTCAAAAAATACAGAAAAGTTGCATATTTCCCACTTTGTGTGTCCTTGTAAATTTGTAAATTTCATTCCAATTTCCAGAAGACTACTAAAGAAACTCTTAATAGAAGTTACATTTGCAGGGGCGCCTGAGTGGCTCAGTTGGTTAAGCGACTGCCTTCGGCTCAGGTCATGATCCCGGAGACCGGGGATCAAGTCCCACATCGGGCTCCCTGCTCGACAGGAGGCCTGCTTCTCCCTCTCTCACTCCCCCTGCTTGTGTTCCCTCTCTGGCTGTGTTTCTCTCTGTCAAATAAATAAAATCTTAAAAAAAAAAAAAGAAGTTACATTTGCACAGTGGAAACGGAATATTGAGTAGGGTAGTGTAGATGGAAATATTTACTTGTCACTTTATATTTGTATTGTTTGAACTTCTTTTCTTTTGCCTATTAATACGTTTACTTTAAAACTTTTTTTTTTTTTAAAAGATTTATTGACAGAGAGAAACACAGCCACAGAGAGAACACAAGCAGGGAGAGTGAGAGAGGGAGAAGCAGACTTCCTGCCAAGCAGGGAGTCCGATGTGCGGCTCAATCCCGGGACTCCAGGATCATGACCTGAGCCGAAGGCAGTCGCTTAACCAACTGAGCCACCCAGGCGCCCCTACTTTTAAATTTTAAGAAGAAAAAAGAGAGGGAAGTATGATGGTTTTGACTGATTACTGATCTAGAGTCTAATATCCAGAACCCTCTCCAGGACTTAATGATTCTCTCATTTGTGGGGTCTATTGTCCCCCTGACTTGGAGAAAGGAATTTGCTTTCTGGGATCTCAAGAAGCAGGAAGAATGAGTGATGACTCCTAGGAGACAGATGTCTGCGCCCTGTGAGGAAACCTTTTCTCAAAGTAGAGACAACCAGAGATAAAATGGACTTCCTTGTTCGTTGTTGAAACAGTTTTTCCTTTTCAGACAGAAGTTGGATGAGGTCAACACAGTCAGTTGTTTAATCCTGAGGTTCCTGTTTCCTTCCTTAAGCCTGATTATTAAGATCTAAAAAAGTGAGTTAATCCTTGTTTTGCCAAATCTGTAAGCTTGAAATTCATTTCTATAAATTCTCATATATATGACTACTCTTAGTGAAATTTAAAGTGCCACAAACCAAAGATATATTATTTTAACATATATTAATCAGTAAGAGCTTTAGTTTTTCACTTGATTAATTCTTACATTATGTTACCAGTAAGTTTTGAAAAACTTATGAGGTTTTAAAAAATCCTTACTTTAGGGCGCCCGGGTGGCTCAGTGGGTTAAAGCCTCTGCCTTCCACTCAGGTCATGATCTCAGGGTCCTGGGATC
>PITA01025059.1:0-25086 GCA_004023965.1 Spilogale gracilis
TTAACACCCTAAATCATGCAGACCCATACTATAAAGTAGTTGTAAAAATCTGAATTCACTCAGTCCTAGAAAAATACATTTTTCACATTACTCAAATACTGGCATCTTAACTGTAAATGAAATTGACACATGAATTCAGAATTATTTATTTAAGCCAAATGGCATATTAAACTCTCTTTGTTTACCCTCTAAAAGCATAACAGAGTTTTTAAATGCTGTGTTCTCTTGAGCACCATTTTATGGCAGCATGTAGGTAAGTTTCTGACAGTACTCTTAGAAAGGACAGAAGTGCTCATAGTTATTATTTAGCAAAACAAGTGAGGAAACTAGCCTTTAGCAAAGCAAGTAAGGAAACTAGCCTTGTGTACCAAAAAAACCTTATCACTACCTTTTTATTTTGCATACCTAAAATATTCATATTTTCAAATATTATTGGGTAATAAGTTGTAGGCTTCCAAAATTTTTTTGGTTTTTTTTTTTTTCATCTCCTTATTTCTCTGTCATGATAGTGAGAGAAAGCTCAATAGGCCTCATAATAGGCTATGTATTTGAACATTTCTAAGCACTGGGAAGCCATTGATATTTTTTGAACAAAGCAGTAATATAATTAGAATTATATTTTTTGGAAATTATTCTGGAAATGATCAACATTCTACTTGATAAAGGTATTAAACCACTTAGCCATTGTAATTGAAAAGCAAATCCAGAAGGAGGATGAAGTAAATCTATTGATTGCACTTATGCTTTGTAACACCTATATCAGGAATATGCGTGTGTGTGTGTGTGTGTGTGTACACATATACACATATACACATGCACATATATGGAGATGACTTCTTTTAAATAAAAAATTGCTGTCAATAGTTATCAAATTAATTCTGCTGGTGACATTTTTATTCCTGCCCTGACTTCTAATCATACTTTCAGTGGGAGTCTATCACAAAGAAGCGCTTTTTATTTTACATTGAGTCATTTAGTCAGCTTTCCTCTAATGTGTATTATTAAGTTTATTTATGTAGGTATAAAAGCCACACAAATCTGGACATGCAGACTCTATATAATATACAAATCAGTGGAAAAATCAATGCTTCACAATTTGATGGAAACTTTTGAAAAGAGAAAGCATCTCTGTTGTTTAAAATAAAGCATCATGAAACAAAAGAACATTTTTAAAACAGTCATTCTTTTTTGCTACATTTATAGATTGATCTCACACATTCTAATATAAAGTGCTGGGGGTTTTTTTCTCCCCAAAGGAAAGCTATCAGGAAATAGAACCCAGTATTCACAGTTTGATGACTCTGAAACGTGTACTTCCGATTGAGAGATACAATTGCAAACAACAGCCTGCATGAACGAAACAGAGAAAAACTGACTGAGGAGGTACAATAGAATTGAGCGCACCTTTGAAAACTAGAACTGTAATCCAGTTTGTAAGGAAATAAAGAATGGATGTATTGGCCTAAACTCCCTGAATCACAGAAACCTAACACAATACAATACAAGTGACATCCTTTTCTCAAAGAGGCACAAGGCTCATTGAGTCTGGCAATTCAATTACCCTCTCAACCTGGAAAGAATCCCCCTCCTGAGTTGAGGTCCACTGGCAGAGCGATGTGGGACGGCCTACATTGTACACAGCTGGTAAATATCTAAAAAGCTGCAGGCTTTAAAGAACAAGAATCTCTGACCTTTTATGATTACTTCAGTGTTCTTCAACAAAACACTACTTAATGATAGAGTTCCCTAAATGCCTGGCAAAGGATCACATTTTCAATTAAATGTCTCCAAATATCTTCTCTTCATATCAAAATCTGTTTAAATAAATATCTAAGCAAAATCCTTCATCAGGCAGTAAAGAATACAGACAAATTAATGAAACAGGAAGTTTACCTAAAGTAGAGATGATTCTGATGTTGCTTAGACATTTTATAAACTTCTCAAAGAATACCATTATTTCCTTTGGAGCTTTTTTTTTTTTTCCCTATAAATCTGTATAGACCTTGAATGAATGGGATATACACTAATAAGAATAATAATATCACTGGTGAATTTGGGGATATCTAGGGAACATTTAGCTAGGATGGATCATAACTGTAATATCTCCCCCCTGCTCAAAGGGTGTTCCCTTAGAAATAATTTTAGCCAAAACACTTCAGACTTTAAACTTCAGACATTTGGTTTCATTCCCTTTCTACGAAGTCATTACTAAACAAATAAGATTTCACATATAAATTTCACATAAATGATTTATTTTCACATACAAAACAAAGGTCTTACGATAATAGATGTTTGGGATACCATAAAGTTAATAAATGAGACCCCTTCCTAGAATTCAGCTTAATTATAAAATAAATATAAAGCACTGGTGATTTTCTCCTATGGATGGGATTAAGTCTCAAATATTGATCATAGAATGACAACATTTTCACAACTGAATCCCAGTCTAATTGCCTTGTCTCTTTCCCATCGCTCTGTTTTCTGTAATCTAAGCCCTACTCTAGACACCCTGGAGTTATTACATTTCCCCAACTGTGTCACGTGCACACTCACATTGCTGCCTTTGCCCATGCTGAATACTTTTCCCGGATTGCATGGATTGCAGCATCAGCCTCATCCAAAATGCTCAGGGTGTCCTTTTTTTTTTTTCCTTAATATATCTGTTTTTGCTCATAAATTATGAACTCTAAAAGGCAGGGCTATAGCAGGAACCCAATACATGTACAGAGCACTTAGTCAATAAATAGTAACAGCTACAAAAATAGTAATCCCTTGTATAATATTTACCATACTGAATGTAGAGGGAAATTAATAATTCCACATCAACAAATATTTGTTAAAAATGATCATGATAGAGATGGTCACATATAAGTACTATTTCATTTATACCACAACCTTGTAAGACAGATGCTGCCTTTCTTTCATAAATAATTTTCCTTGGGTTCACAATAAATGGTTAACCTAAAAATTTAACCTAGACCTAAAAATCCTAATAAATATGTCCATATAGATTAATGCCATACCATATATCTAAGTGATAACATTATTCTTCTGAAATCCTAAAACTATATAAATGTACCATTTCCCCTTGAAATATTTTTTTGAATAATTGACATTGAGAAATGATCTTTATAAAAAAAAAGGTAGCTGGTTGGTGAAGGAGTACTTACTGGATTTGTATAGCATTTTAGAACATAAGTGTCAAACACTGTGAAAAGAAGGATTCTCTGCATCTTTAGGCATCAAACACTTGGCTAAGAGCTCACAATACTCCTTTCACAAACAAAAGATACTACTAATTAATTATTCAATCAATCAAACATTCACTTAGTGAATGAAAAACTGGGCTTAGTCTCACACTGATATAAAAAAAAGATTAAAATTCCTTTTGTTCTGTTCATGTTCATAAGAACTTGTTTTGTATTTTTTGGTCTTGGGAGTGTTTTGGTTATAACTCTATCTAGTCTCTACAGTTTATTCCAAATCTTAAACAAATTAACTGAATTTTAGCAACAGGGAAAGTCTGTTTCCTTGATGTGTCTCAGTGTGCCACACTTAATACCAAAACGCATTTTATTTATTTTTTTAAGATTTTATTTATTCATTTGAGAAAGAGAGAGAGAGAGAGAGAGCATGAGAGGGGAGAAGGTCAGAGGGAGAAGCAGACTCCCCACGGAGCTGGGAGCCCAATGTGGGACTTGATCCCAAGACTCCCAGATCATGATCTGACCCAAAGGCAGTGGCCTAACCAACTGAGCCACACAGGTGCCCAAAACACATTTTAAAATAAAAATATTTCACAAATTTGAAATGTGTTTTGCTAATCAATGATAGCTCCTATCTATTAGCATTTAGCAAACTTATGCTATAGTCCATCTATTCAGTGAGAGCCTTGGATTAAAGAATCATTAATTTCAACAAAAACTAATTTTTAAATCAATAAACAATTATAAATTATATCAATAATAACAATAACAATAATAATTATATCACAACTTGGAAGAGATTAATTCCAAATGTACTACATTTTTACATGCCTATAGAAATCATATCTTTAATAGCTTAACCCAATTTACTAAGACAAGATTCATGCTTAAATCAGAGGTCATACTAGGATTGATACCAAAATCAAGTGCTGTTATTTTCATTTGCAGAGCTAAATCTGAATTTACCTTGTTTGCGATACTTGTGATGAATGATTTGATATCTAGATTGGTTGGACAGCTCTTCTGACAGGGGGCATCTGCACATTTCAGGCACCTAAGGAATAAAATGACCAGATTAAAGAAACTATAAAGTAACCGAGATAATATTTTATATATTCTTTACTCAATACCCATTCAGAGTTTGTGCCCAGTAAGGAAAAATAAAATAGTGCTATTTTTTAGGTACAAAATCTTTTTTTAAGCAGAAAAGATACAGTATCTGTGTTTCATTTTTTGTATACCTTCTGAGGTGTATAAAATACCATCACTCAGTCTAACTACCCATCCTTTCTGTGTCCCTCCTAGAGATTAAGAGGACCATACTTACTGAAGATACATCATTTATTCTTTTACTAAACCAGTCTTATTTTGATCTCTCACTAAACTGACAATGCTTACAGAATACAGGCTTCTATGATAAAAGTTTTGTATGCCTTTACACCACAATTACTATACAAACACAAAGCAAAAAAAGCCAACTCTTTGTCATTTACCACTTGTAAATTCCCTTCTTCCGCCCTTCACCCTCCCACTTTGTTTCTCATCTTTCTTCTCTCCCTCCTTCTTTCCTTCCCATCATCTCTCCTTCCCTCCAACTTTCTGATGTTTCTTAATCTACAAACTAGTCACATGGTCACTGTGCTTAGTAGTACAAGCTTCAATGCATAGCCCAGATCCCCCTTCCAGAAGGAAGCATTTATTCCCCTGCTGTTGTGTCCTCAGCCAAAGAGAACAGGCTCAACCAAGGTCATGTCCCCTTTCCAATGGCAGCCTGCTTCCAATTACAGGTCAATGAAGAGGTTAGAGGCTGAGTACACTTGCCCAGCCTTCAGGAATGAGTCTGCAGAGACCCACTGAAGCCTTTATTATGGCTGGCCCTCCAATCCTGATCCCTTCACTCTTGTCAAAATGTTGATCTTCTAAGAAACTTCCTGCATACTAATCTCATTTCAAAATCTGCTTCCTGGGGAACCAACCAGAGATATGTTCAAACTTTAGTTTGCCTAAGAACCAGCTTGATAAATGTCATAGTTTCCACAGAGGAGCCCCTCCTGAGTCTGAGTTATTGGCCTTGGAATCTGTATTTGGCAGGGGAGGACTTTGAGGTGATTCTGATATATGTGGTCGCATCCACACAGCAAGAATCACAATTCTGTAATTACTACATCAGGACTGAAAACACAGGTTAGAATGGTCCTTAATTTGCATATCAATGTGTTATTTATTTACTCACTTAAATATCTAATGAGCCCCTGTTACATGGCAGAACCTGGGATATGAGGATATAAAATTGATAAACAAGAGCACCATGGTCCTGCTCTCACGGGCCTTGCTGTTTGGAGGAAGTTCACATGTACAAAAGGCAACTGTCATTGTCAATGTGAATTTGGGTGAAAACAGTATCATAAGGGAGCATTTAAGAGGAACAGCAATGCTGGAGGGAGAGAGGCAGGGAAACCTTGGGAAGAGTAATACTCAAAGGGAAGGTTGACGAATGAATGGGCCTGAGGGAAGCCGCAAAGGGTGGGATTTGGAGTGCAAAGTCACTCAAGAGAATGACCTGATATGTGCCCAGGACTGGAGAACATGATAAGGTATGTAAACTAATCCAGGATGGTCAGTCACACAGTGAGAACAGGAGTAGAGAAGAATAAGGCTAGAGATCTAAAACTTAAGATATACCGCTGTCACATTGGTCAAAAGACCAGAATTCTCCAAGAATTTCATTAAGAATGAATCCTACACCGCTCAGGGACAAAAGTGACTAGCCAGCTCATTTTCTATCTACTTCCATGTGTAAAGATCTTGCTTCATTTCCTTTGAGAAAACAATACCGGTCTCCTTGTCATTCTGTTGTGAGTAGGAGAGTCCTCTTCATTGTCTGAACCAATTTCTCAGCACCTAATTAATATCTTGTTTTTAAATCTGATCTCTTTTCTCTGGTTTGTGCCCTTAGCCTTCTCTCTAAATTAAATTTTACACAATGAGTACCGAAGGCTTTTCATAATCAATTGTCCTCTCTGAAATGTAGTCATTAAACCTCTCCCCTATCATTTCTCTAAAGGCCATTGTTATATTCACGTCCATTTAGTTGAATTCCTATCTTCTCATAGTCATGACTTTTTCTCCTAAAACATTGTCACTGAGTTCAAAAAGAACTTCTTGAAAGTGTAGTCAGCAGCACACACTGCACCACAGTGCAAACAGAGCATAATGCGCGGTCAATTTGGTCTATGATGTTGAAAAGAGGCGATATTATATGTGTTATCTTCACGTGGATAAATACGTTGAACATTATTAGTGATCTGAAAGGATTTCCTATGATGTAGTGAAATAAAATAGCTAAAAACCTAGCAAATAATATGTCATCTTAAATATCTTCTAATTTATTAAAAACATCATTTCAACAGTTTTAAATACATTTGGCAATTCACGGTAATAAAGCAACAAATGTACTTGTTTCATATGTGTATGTGTGCATATATATAAGTCTATGAATACATATGTGTTATGTACCTGTGTAGACATATATATATCATATACTCTGCTTATTCCTAATGAAGTCACAAGGTTTCTGCTTTTCTATTTTCCTAACACCCATCTTGAATAATAAGGCAATTAAAAAATAAAGTTATATTGTCAGCAGATATGAATAAGCCAAATTAATGCACAGTGTATCTGCCTGTTCTTCTACAGAAATCTTAAATTCAACATAAACAGATTCACTTAACATCACTGACAATGTAAGGATTTTTAGTTGTGGTTATTAAGCCTCTTTACCAAATAATTCCCTTTTTATTATTGAGCTAGTTCACAAATAACAGCTGTTGGAAATGTCAGATGTTAATGAGGCAGGGCAATGCAAACCTGAATTGTAGCATTCTTTTTTTTTCTTTGGTGCCATGAATATGCCAGAATGGGCAGACTCTGATAATAATACCATCTTGCAATTCTCTAAGCGCTCTGCAGACTAAAGTGCATCAGGCTGCCATTAATCCCACTTATCACTCTGACAGCTCAGTAATTACACTACTGCTATAGCCAGGTAGTCCTAATAAAATATCAACCACTGCACTGGAATGCATACTGGTGAGATGTTTTATTAAACTTGGTGGGGGGAGGGTTGATCATCAAGTGACATTAGTGTTGACCTATTTTTCTATTTGACAATAAATTATCCTTTGACCATGCCATAATAGATATTACAGTGTGCATTTACTGTACCAAATCAGAAAGGTACTGCATTACAATGATGTAGGCAAATGGTGTAAATAAAATAGCAGAAATACATGTCAGAATGTTATTACCTAAATTGCTTTAAATGATTGATACCATGAAAAATCACAGACACAGTACTTAGGGGAATATGTCAACAATTATTGTAAACCAGAGTTCTACATAAATTTTTCCTTAGAAGTAACATTTAAATTATACTTGTTTTTATCTTCATCCATTTAATTCCCCTTTTATGTTTCAAAGTTAGTCTGTTACAATGCAGTTTATTTTTTCATTTTAAGAGCAAAAAGTTAATCCAGATAAACAAATATGTAATATTTTAATCCCCAAATAATCATATTTATTCAGAAAGGAGTATATTAGATTATTTTTTGAGCAATGAAACATTTTAGATTTTTAGTAGTGATAAACTTTTTTTCATTTCCACATTTAATAGAGAGTATAACAATGGATTTCATTAAAAGCAAAATATAGAATCCTTAATAATGTTAAACCTTCATGATTCAACATGACCATAAAAAATGTATGAAAACTTTACTACTGTTACTTAAGGGACAAAAACTATTGGAGACATACAGATCTTTCTCCAGGGAAAGAAAGCCATGATTCCTTTCTCCAAATATTAGTGAGGCTGGACAGTTTTACTCTATAGCCTAATACCAGAAAAAATTACAGTAAATCATGAAATGAACAACATTTCATTCTTCACACATCTGAAAATAGATACCTGCTTCTTTTATTGTTAAGCATCCAGAACAGGTGAAAGTGTAACTTATGCTTGTGAAAGAATTTTCCAATCCATGAGTTTAAATAACAATTTCTTCCTCAGTTAAAAAAAAACACACACAAATCTATATGAAAATCTTAAAACATCACATTGCATTGTTTTTGGTTTTTTGCTAGACTTTGGTTCAATCAAGTCAGCATTGTTTGATCAGGGTATATATAATCTGTAATAGTCTATATGTAATCAAACTAGGCAAGTTAGTATTTACATGGAAACAAAATAAGATATTTTCCCAATATTTGATGTTGTGTTGCCTCAGATCTTTCATGTTTAGTTCCTTATTTGGAAGGTCTCACTAACTGAAATGTAGCAGAGGGTGTAGGATCGAACTTCCCTACCCTATAATCACCAGTATAAGACTAATATCCATAGACTAATACATAAACTAATATCCAACCCCAACTTGGCAATATTTCTACTGAAACAGCACAGAATTGAATGAAGGGAGGGTAAATTAAGAAATGGGGGCCTAGAGGCACTTGGTTGAGTCAGTTGGGTAAGCATCTGCCTTCAGCTCAGGTGACGATCCCTGAGTGCTGGGACTGAGCCCTGCATCAGGCTCCTTGCTCAGCAGGGAGCTTGCTTCTCCCTCTCCTCCTCACCCATGCTCTATCTCTGTCTCTCTCTCTCAAATAAATAAAATCTTAAAAAAAAAAAAAGAAAAGAAAAAGAAAGAAAGAAATGGGTTAGAAGTGTGTAACGCAAGTCTGAATTCAACAGCTTACAATCCTTATACCAGACCCCATCATAACAGAAACACCCAAGAAAGACGGTCGGTATCTTTAAAACATGATGAGACTAGCTCAATGTTCTGATATATAAACAGTCAAGAGCAATTCCCAGGCCCTAATAATTCTCTCCACTTCTCTCAATATTCGATTTCCTACATTCTTTCTGATAGTGCTTCTCTGATTATACAACAGATTCTTACTAGGTCAGGGGTTTTGGCACTTATTTTGAATATTCCTAATATGCATCTTGGCCTGGCTTCTACATTCTGCTGGGCTGGGAAACTATGGCAACACTGTGAAAAGTAAGTGAATTTTTTGTGCTGTGCAGCATTCTGCCTCGGTGATGCTGAACAAATGATGTTCATGTTTTAAGATTTTCAATATTTATTTGAATTTATAAGTTAACACCAAAACATAACTTTTAAATAGAACTTTTTATCTGCTAGAAATTTCCATTAATATGTGGGTGCTTCAAGACAACTCAAAACAAGCAAGATTTAAACCAGTACGCAATTCATGTAACATATTCAAAATATCTTGTTGGATGGCCATGGTCATGAGTCTGGGAATAAAACATAGCTAAAAACTTTTCTACAATCTTTCTGTAGTCTATATCAGAGAATTATTGGCTTTCTCACATATGAATGGCTAAAAAGTATCTTTTACACTTTTTGCACATTTTGAATTGAACGGAAGGACTTACATTAAATTTTGATACTCATTTCTGATTTTCCTATATAACTGGCTCTTAAAAATTAGTAAGATGGCTTTTATCTTGACTTCATACCTGAGAGTATTGAGACTCCAGAAATCTCCCAGAAGTATAATAAGACCAGTGGCCAAGGCAGCTGAGGAAACTACTATAACACATTTACCATCTTACACCCAGGACTATCCCATTCATGTAAGAAGACAGGTTAGAATTTTAAAAGGTGATATTCTACTGACCTTATCTCTTCGCAACATCACTGCCTCCTTGCCAGAGTAATTTGAAGACTGAGAAAAAAGCAGTTTAAAAGTCACAGCTAGAAAAAGGCTACAATATCCTCTCTCCTGGAGTCCAATTTTTGTTTAAGAAAAAAAAGTAAAAAGTCTCCTCATGAAGTTTCTCGAGTCAAGATGAAAACATGATCACATGATTTCTAAGGCTTATATAACCTTAGAAGTCATTGAGGCACTAATTCCTAAAACTAGGAGGCTGATTTTATTACATTTTATAATCTTGGAATAGTCTGTTGTATTAGGTAGTCTTTTAATATATTTTATTTAAAAAATTAAGTATACTCTGAAAACTGCAACAGCGTAAGAAGTCACAAACTCATGTACATCTTGTCCTACAAGCAAATAAAATATTTCCCTGAAAACTTCGGGCATGTCACCTTCTGAAAAATTTTAAACATTCGGTCCTATTTCACTACATAAAGAGTATCATCATGGAATCTGAGGATGCTACTCTCAAACTTAGATTTTTCTCTTTCTTTCAAGAGAAGATGCGATTTGAAAACAAGTCATGAAAGAAACTGAGGGATGCTGGGGAGGTAGAGGGGAGGGATAAGGTGACTGGGTGATGGACATTGGGGAGGGTATGTGCTATGGTGACTGCTCTGAATTATGTTAAGACTGATGATGATTCACAGACCTGTTCCTCTGAAGCAAATAATACATTATATGTTAATTAAATTTTTTTAAAAAAAGAAAACAAGTTTTTATTGCGCATCGGTGGAACAAAAAGGATGTGATAGAATCAGTATACCTCAATAACTGCAGGAAAATTCACTGAAAGAAAATAAACACATCATTCATACATGTGGAAGACAAAACTAAGTAGGTATGAAAAGAGGAATGAATCTAACTAAAGGGAAGTGGGGTCAATCCTGAAGGCTTTCAGAATCTACGAAGGCTTTTTGGATATTGGAAACAGAAATACTAAATAATAAGGTAAGATTTAAATAGCAATACTAAACAACAATTACACCTTGTGCTGAGAAAACAAGATTTACAGTGCTGTATAGTACTGATGATAATTATGCGGGGACTTAGAGGGGAGAATGAGATCAATGCAGGTCACAGCAGTGATCCCCACTTCCGATTTCACTGTTACCAATTTATGTAAAGAGTACAAGATCATCCTTACAACTGAATTATTGAAATGGAATAAAAAGTAAGTTATTGCAACTATTAGAAGTAGTTAGTATTACACACTCATGTATTTATGTATCGATAATATAGAAAAAAGTTACACTAAAGTCAATGAATAAAAAAAGCAAAAATATTTAAGGTTTTTCTGCCCAAGATACATCTAGGCATTAAAACCTGTGATATAATTTGATCTCTGTCACTTGCACCTACAAAAGAGGTAGAATTTGATCAAGGAAACCAGAGAATATCATTGATAAAAGCTCTGCTTTATGTCCTGGAGGGATGGTCTTCTTGGCAACACTCTTTTAGGAAACCATTCTTTATCCCTCTTAAAGATGCTGGGGATTGAGAATACTTAAGGACATTGATGGAGGAAGATGGCTGGACTCAAGAAGAAGATAAAGAACCTTCTCTGTCTTGCAGTAATGTGACAGTGGTAAGTCATGTACCTAGGACAGGGTTCCCTGTAAATTCTGGCTATACTAAATACAGCCAGCATAAATAAGTTTGAATTCATATAAATATGTAAGTATATATACACACAAAGAAAACCACATACACACACAGACTTATATACATACTAACAATAATTAAATGCTCAAATATGCTTGTTAATCCATAGCCTTAAAATGTATTAACTGAGAAAACAGAGAATACATGTTAAGAGGACAGGCTGTGGTGCTTGATTGCCCACATTTAATTACTGACTTCACTTTACTGGTTTTATGATTTAAAATTCTCTGGGCATCTACTTCCTCATAAGCAAAGGGAGACAATAATTTGTACTTTAGAAGTTTATTGTGAGGGGTTTTTTTTTAGATTTTTATTTATATATTTGACAGAGCGAGAGACAGCGAGAGAGGGAACACAAGCAGGGGGAGTGAGAGAGGGAGAAGTAGGCTCCCTGCTGAGCAAGGAGCCTGATGCAGGGCTTGATCCCAGGATCTGGGGATCATGATCCGAGCCGAAGGCAGACGCTTAACAACTGAGCCACCCAGGCACCCCTACCGTGTGAATTTTTTAAAAATTATATATTCACAGGAAATAGTACGTACTTCTTTAGTTACTTAACAGGGTTTCATATACGTACCTTCTCGAATGTGGAAGTCCTCATTTAAGAGTCCTAGCATAGGGGCGCCTGGGTGGCTCAGTTGGTTAAGCAACTGCCTTCGGCTCAGGTCATGATCCCGGAGACCCGGGATTGAGTCCCACATTGGGCTCCCTGCTCGGCAGGAAGCCTGCTTCTCCTTCTCTCACTCCCCCTGCTTGTGTTCTCTCTCTGGCTGTGTTTCTCTCTGTCAAATAAATAAAATCTTAAAAAAAAAAAAAAGAGTCCTAGCATAATGTTTTACTGCTATTTACATATATTAAATAAAGTGGATATCTGACACACATGAATACATTAATTTTCTCCTTATGAATTTTCAAAGGGAGAAATTACTTCTCTATCAGGAGAATCAGCGAAGCCTTCTTTGACAGAGATACTTACGTTAGGGGCTGAAGCAAGAGTAGGATTTTACCATGTATGATGAGTAGACCAGAGCTTCCTATCAAGAGCAAGTTCTGGAGGCATAGGTGCTGCTTCTCTGCATGCCACACAGCAGCTCCTACTGCACCATGTGCATTGCAGGTGGCCAATAAAGTAGAATGGGTGAATGAATGGATGAAATGGATGGGGGGAAAAGAAATGCTATTGCCTAATGCAATCAAAAAACAAACAAAAAAGACTACAAGTTCTTTGGAGGCAGAGAGTATAATTCATCTTTGGTTCTCAGCATCTATGCTAGTTGTTGGCACATACATCTTCGTTCATGTACGTTCATGGAAAACTCCTACAAGTCACTATACTTCAGAAATCAAATCCCCAAACACACGCCAATCTCATCAGTGATCCAAAGCTATTTATACAGAATTAAGGGCTTAGAATTGTTTCTCCATGTTAACAATGTGAGGTAAAATTAATCTCCTCCTAAAAATTAGTTAAATTCTAAGACGACAGGTTGAACTACAACAATATAACAATATACTGCTTTGGGGTGCCTGAGTGGCTCAGTCACTTGAGTGCCTGCCTTTAGCTCAGGTCATGATCCCAGGGTCCCAGGATCGAGTCCTGCAATGGGGCTTCTTGCTCAGCAGGAGGCTTGCTTCTCCCTCTCCAGCTCCCCCTGCTTATGCTTTCTCTCTCTCTCTGTCAATAAATAAATAGAGTCTTTACAAAATATATATACTGCAAAATTTGAAAATGACTATATCCTTACTAAAGGTGTAACTTATAGTTGATCAAGCATCTAAGGAATGCAAATCGTTAAATATGAGAATCTACATGATGAAAGATGCTTTCCTTCATCCCTGCTTCAGTACCTCCTGGTACCTGGTACTTCTGTATCTTCAGTGCCTGTATTAGGCATATTTTTCAGTTCCTCTTTTTCTTTCTTTCTTCTTCTTTTTTTTTTTTGGTTGTCAAATGATCCTTTATTGAAATATTTCCCTTGCAGTTCATAACTAGCTGGGTGTTCCACTACACCACTATTGATGTCATTTACGATGTCATGGAGGATGGCAGCCATCAACCCTGCAGCCCATAAGATCTCTTTAATGGTTCCAGAGGGTCCTCTGGTAAAGATCAGTGCTACGTGTGTCAGGCAACATTGACAATATCATCAAAAGTGGTATTTATACTGTTCTTAATGTTTTTCTGCTTCTTTCTGTGTCTAGGTGGTTCCTTGAGGGCTTTGATAATCAGAGTTGAAGAAGAAAGTACCACTTAAATCTGGGAGATGTGATGAGGTTGGGTGTTATACGCAACTGATGAATCATCGAACACTACATCTAAAACTATTGATGTACCATATGTTGGCTAATTGAATTTAAATTAAAAAAAAAATCTGGGGGTGCCTGGGTGGCTCAGTGGGTTAAAGCCTCTGCCTTTGGCTCAGGTCATGATCTCCAGGTCCTGGAATCAAGGCAGGAAGCCTGCTTCCTCCTCTCTCTCTCTGACTGCCTCTCTGCCTACTTGTGATCCCTCTGTCAGGTACATAAATAAAATCTTTTTTTTTAAAAAATCTGGGTCTGTCCACTCAGAATGGTCAATTTCACTGTAATCCTCAGACTTTTTCATTCACTGCTTGCCTCGGCGATGTCATCACCAAAATTTTTGGAGACAGAGCAGGGGGCCAATCTTCAAGGTCAGGGAAGACCTGGCACTGACTCCCCACTGGTGCACCTACGGTTCACTGGGGTCAGATTTAGGCATGGTAGAGGCAGCTGGTGTCAGATGAACCTGGACTCAGGACTATCAAAGCCAGTTGCACCTTCCCCTCCTCTGAGCCAAGCTGAAAGTCAAAAGCTCTCCCTTCCCCTTTTCAATTGCTGGCATTTGGTGGTAAAAAATAATTTCTTATCCTCAGGGCAGGGTAGCACTTTCCCCTAACAAAATATACTGTCCATGTGCAACTATGGTTTTTCCTTAAGTAATAATTTATAATTAATAAATTACCTACATGTATATGTCATCTTAATTTGAATAAGATTATATACATGTGACTACATACATCCATAATACAGTTACACTTTAGTTAGCATGTAGCCATTTTCAAAAACCCAAGTCCCCCAATATATTTTATAGTCCAACATACTATTTTTAATTTAATTACAACAAGCCGTGGTTTTTTTTTCAAAGGCAGCATATTGGTGTTCACCACAACTGTGGATCCCCTCACATTCCAAACAGCTGTTAGATGATGCTCAATATACTTTTATCCTTTACAGACCTTAAAGGGAACTAGGTGACAGTACTGACAGTTTTTATTATAGCTTTCTTGCTACGCAATAATCTTATTTCACCTGTACCATTTCCCCACTAGTGTCATGAACTCTTTGATTTATATGGAGGATCTTCCCAGGCTTCTTAGAAAAAAAGACATTACTTTTGATAACATATCCTTATGCTGTACAAATTATCTTCTCAAATTTTAAAACATCTCTCGTATGTTTAAAGAATATCAGTGAAGCCTCTATATGAAGCTAACCAGAAAGGTAATATATATTAGTCATAGATGCTCTAAAAGTAAACTTTGCAATAAATTTCAAAACTGAAAATACTGGATATTTTATGACTTATTTGAAGGCAATTTCAGAATAATAATAATAATACTGACAGATTTCTATATGATTTCTAACAAGGATATAAAAGAGAAACAAAGTCCAATAGTTTAATCAATGCATAAAATAGGTTATTTATTATAATATTATTCCCAGATGTATGTAATATGTTGACTATGAAAAAATATCTGTGTAAATACATAAATTACTTAAGGAAAATGGGCTAATATCTGAGATAGATTTAACTTTATGCAATGCTATACTGTTTGATTTTTTTTTTTTGCAATGGGCAAGCATAACATGTAATTGAAAAATTAACATACTTTGATGTTGACTGGCAACTAAAATCACAATATCCTCTATAATTTTAATTTTTTTCTTTTTACTTTGGTCATTTGAATCGACCAGGCAAAAACAAACCCATGATGCTCCCATATTTTCTTTCCTCTCCCTGAAAACTCCAGAAGTCTTATGAAAGATCCAGGTAAGAATTTTAGGACAATGGGATATACTTCTGGTTATCTGGTGGTTCACAAAAGTGAACAGAACAAAGGGTCAGGTTTCATCAAATAAGTAACGCGTGAATGACAGCACAGTGCTGAAGAGACTCAATAAGTCCTTAAAACAACAGGGGAAGAAAATATTTGGTCTTAAAATAATACTGTATCATTCACCAGTGATAGAATTTAAAAACGAATTTATCCAAATCTTAGCTATCTAGATATCAGAGCACAGTAGGAATAATTCAACTCAAAGTTAATTATTAAAAAGCCACTATGTTCTAAGTCTGTGCTGGTGAAGAGAAGGATTTACTGAAGCTTATGGGAGTGGAAGAGGGAGAAGCAGGCTTCCTGCCAAGCAGAGAGTCCGATGCGGCGCTCGATCCCAGGACCCTGGGATCATGACCTGAGCTGAAGGCAGACACCCAATGACTGAGCCACCCAGGTGCCCTCTTTTTTCTTCTTTATAAGTGCAACAGTGACTATAATATTTCAGGTCCTGGAAGAACAGATTTGGAGAATAGCTAGATCTGGATTTTCTTCCTGTTGGAACTCTTCAGTTTCATGTGTGGAACCAACACAAATTTATCTAAAAGTTTTCCTTCATAAAAATGATGCCACTTCCCCTCTTTTCAAAAAATAAACATCCTCCACACATTTAAATTAAGTTTAAATACTCAGTTTCACTTACTTGTGGTGCATGAGGGGTAACCTGGAGGACAGTGGGAGAAGGAAAGTAAATGGGAAGTAGAGTAAACCAGGGATAGAAAGGAAACAACAGAGACTTTGGACACAGAAACAAACGGAGGGACTTGGAGGGAGGGGGGTGGAGGGATGGGAGAGCCTGGTGGTAGGTACTAAAGGCACCTATTGCATGGAGCACTGGGTATAGGGAATGGGGAATGAATCTTGGAACACTGGAAAAAAAAATTCAAGTAACAATAAAAAAAAAAGATTAAAAAAAATCTATGATTACCCTAAGTAAAAGAAAACTGCATTTTCCACAGTTTCTTTAAAAAAGATCATGACGGGGCGCCTGGGCGGCTCAGTTGGTTGGACGACTGCCTTCGGCTCAGGTCCTGGAGACCCAGGATAGGCTCAGTTGGTTGGACGACTGCCTTCGGCTCAGATCCTGGAGACCCAGGATCAGGCCCCACATCGGGCTCCCTGCTCGGCGGGAAGCCTGCTTCTCCCTCTCTCACTCTACCTGCTTGTGTTCCCTCTCTGGCTGTGTTTCTCTCTGTCAAATAAATAAAATCTTAAAAAAAAAAAAAAAAAGATCATGACATCTTCTTACTTAAAAGACAGTTTCTCACAAAATATCTTTAAGCCTTGGCTGGTGCCTGCTTTATTCCTACAGTTCCAGCTGCAACACTTGCAACACTCTAGAACCCTGTAGTTCTGTGAGCACATCAAGTCATTTTCCAACATCTATGAATTCCAGTATGCTCTTTCTCTGCCTCAAAAACCATACTTCAAGCTTGTTTCAGAATTCAGTTCAGGTGTCTCTCATGGAGCTCCCCGGTTCTTGCTCTTCTGATCTCCCAAAACACCCTGTGGGTTCCTTTATCAAAGCAATCATCACATTGGAATGTAATGCTGATTCACTTTCCCTGTATCTTGAATTCCTCTTCCAGTGAAAAAACGATTGGGTTCCTTAATCTTTGCTGTTGGTTTGCTTAGAAATCAATTTGAAATTGGATGAAAAAGACAGCCAGAATTTTGGTGATACTCCAGTTACTGCCATTAATGTTTAGAAAAAAATACCTTTTTAAATAACTGTTCTTCAAACTTATGTAAATAATATACACCTATAGTAAAAAAAAATGTTTATATTTGGTTTAATTTATTGAGTAGATACTTATGTAAGGGTTACTGTATGCTAGCACTACTTTATATGTTTTAAAAATATTAACTCATTTAATCTCCATAATCACTCGATAAGGTAGATATAAATATTAACTCACTATATCTTTCTAAGAACCCAGTGGGGTAGATACTGTTGTTATTCTCACTTTAAAGGTAAAGATACTAAGGCACAAAATTTCCTTCTCTGTTATAAATCTTTTATTTCCTATTTTTGTAATCCTGGTGATATTTAAGAAGTTAATAAAAATCTTCTAAGGGTCACTGCCAGTTTTCTCTTCTACTTCATTCTAAAATCTTAATAGAGTATGACAATGTCAGGGCTTGCCTAACAGTTTGTGAAATCCAGAGTCAGGACTCTTATCCAGGTCTGACTTTCTCCAAAGCCCAGCCTGTAAGTATCATTTCATTTCGGCAGTAGTTCTCATAACGATAGCCAGTAGTCCCAGAGATCCTGAGATTTTCTGATGTAATACATAAAATCCATGCATGTTATAGTCATTATTATGCAATATAATCCATAAATGGCTGCCTTAAAAAACAATCTAATGAATGCCTGGGTGACTCAGTGGGTTGAAGCCTCTGCCTTCAGCTCAGGTCATGATCTCAGGGTCCTGGGATCAAGGCCTGCTTCGGGCTCTCTGCTCAGTGGGGAGCCTGCTTCCTCCTCTCTCTCTGCCTGCCTCTCTGCCTACTTGAGAGCTCTCTCTCTCTGTCAAATAAATAAATAAAATTAAATTAAAAAAAATCTAACAAAATTTACTCCACCAAGTGCCTAGTAATAATACTTGCAGAACATGTAATTCTATACAAAGCATCTTCTTATAGGTAAATCACCTATCAAGAAATGACAAAGATCAGTCTTTCTAATAGAAATACCAGAAAGACAAAATAAAAACCATTAGGAATATCCTGGAGAAATATCACAAATATGAGTCATAATACATAAAATAAAAACATATTTGACATCTATAATCATGACCAAGCCCAAAATAATTATGTCACTCTATAACATTTGGAACATTATATATTGTGACAAAAAAGTAAAGACTAAAATTGTCTCCATTAAAGCTGTTGTGCAGACCACTGTTACTTTTTACTAGGTCTGTATAAAGTGACTTCAACATTTTTTCAGTCCTTAGGAGTTTATACACTAAGACACAATGCTGACCATTGCACAGGAAGTACATGCAGAAATTTCAGGAAATTAATGAATATGGGAGAAAAACAGATAAGAATATAAATGTTTAATCTTCTCAATTTAATTCATATCTTAAGGTGGACCAAAGTTTCAGCCAATGGCATTGCTTGGAAAATGAACTAATGTGACAAAGGCCTGATCATTATCAGAATATTCTTATAAAATTTAGTCTAAAAAAATTAGCCTAAAGGCCAAAAGACACAATGTTCAGAAATAATACCTTAATTATTAGCTACCTACAGCTTAACATGATTTAAAGTGTAAAAATAGGAAAACAGAAAAGCTAGAGGCAAATAAAATATATTTCTATCAAAATGGAAAATTCCATTGACTATGCTTCTCATTATGACACTGACAATACTGTCATTGTATGTCATATATACCATTAAATTTAAGAAAGCTCAATGAAGAATTTCAGGGAAGGTAGAATTTAAATGTGTTCGTGGTCTGTGGACTTTTACTATTTCCTTCGTTTTTTGTTCTTTCCTTCTTTCCCACCTTCCTCAATCAACAAATATTTACAGAGCACTTGTTATTTGCTGGCTATTTCACTAGATGGTAAAGACCCCAAGATGAGGAAGATACGGGTTGTGCTTTTAAGAGTCTCCCGGTGAAGAAGTCAGACACATGAATGCACATTCTTGTGATGTGAAGGTGGGGTAATGGAGAGGTGAGAAGATGTTCATACTGCCTCAAGTTCAGAGGCACCCCCATCTGTTCATTCCTCTATCTTCAATGCCAACATAATACTAAAAACATAATAAATGGGCTTGTTTCTTCAGGCTGTTTGTGTGTCTATGTGCCGGTATGTATATGTGTCTCTTAGAGGCAGGCCCAGTAATACAGGATTTGAGAAAGATATCTGAGAAAATGGAAGTATCCATTACTATCTACTAAAAGTGGCATAGAGCTCTCTGCCCAACTACTAGATTCACCTTGATCATAAACAGATCATCTCTTCTTTTAACTGATCTTTTTTCTTTTATTCATACACCATCCACTAGGTACTTATCACAAAGTAATACTGTAAGATATAATGTAGTGTGATGGATTGTGGATTTAAACCCAGCTTTTCATTTATTAGCTTTGTGATCTTAGGAAAGTTATTTAAATTCTTTGTGTCCCCAGCTTCCTCCCATAAGTTGCTAATTATAGGCTAGACACCATACCACTGTAGGGAGGATTAAATAAATTAACATATGCAAAACATTAGGAGTCCCCACAGAGTAATGCTCAATAATGTAAATCATAGCAAATTGTATGTATTATTATGTAAGAACAACGGAGAATACAATAGAATAAATGAGCAGTGTTTTTCAATAGCTACTGGGAAGCACAGTTCTATGGTAAAATTGTAAAATAATAATTACTGAGATAATTATGAAGAATACACGTTGTCATGCTCATAGTAGCTGCTCAATAAATGAAAAACATAGGAAACATTCGGAAAAAATCTTCCAAGCCAATTCAAGGGAGCTTGTAGAATAGAGAAGTGAAGGGCTATCATTTAAAAAAAAAAAAAAAATGTGTAACCAGGAGAGGTCACGAGGAATAAAATATGTAATATGTAAGTGCTATTGTATCCATAAAGTCTATAATGAAGTCAACAGCCACACCATCAAGCCAAGCATAAAGTGATCTCCACCGATACCTCACTAGCATGATGAGTTACACTTAGCTTTGCAATCGGTACCTCATTTCTCCAAGTGATGCCTTCTTTCACTTGTATTAATAATTTTGATGAGACTGTTTCAGTAATGAATTCCACACTTGGGTAGTTAGTATAGGTAAACATATATGTGAACAATGAAAAGAGGTATTAGAATCCAGAGTGCTGAGAGTCAAGGGAAGGTCTCTGATAGAGATATAATTTTTTGCCTCCTTTATTTCCCACATCTAAAATGAGTATTCTTCCAGCACATGAATGTATTTCATGAGACACTTAAGTTTTCAACTTTAAGTATACAGAAGGAGAAAGAAGAGAAATTTGTTTAAAAAAATAATTTTGGAGAATAAATTTTTCTTATGCACCACATTTTCATTCAAGCTGTGAAAGGTCCCACCTGTTCCCTTCTTGATATTTTTTTAAGGTGAACTTTTTAGAACAATCCCACTGAGAGGAAATTGCTTTGCAAGCTAGGAAGATATTAATCTGTTCTTTCCGCACCGTAGGTGCATAAATCCTTTTTTATTGAAGAGGTGTTGTTAAAGTTCTATATATAAGACGACAGTACAGTATTGATTTTGCTAATACTAATACAAAAGCAGTATTTTCAGTTAAACATGTTATATTCTTCCCCTTTTCCTGCCTTTGCTCTTGCTTCTACTTCAGTACAAAATGCATAACTCCTCACTCATACTTCGCATTTAACAAATTTCTGGGTACCCTTCATGCTGTAACACAGGTATCATTTCCTCTTGAGAAGTCTTCCTCAGTTACCTCCTCTCACTTTTCAAAGGTTATTAATTTACTTCTTCATATCCCCACATTTTTCACATTTTATTATAATTATTTTTTAAATTAATTGTATCTGCAAATAGCTGATGGGTCTCAGGAGGACACTCATTCATTCAACAAATATCCGTTGAGTGCCTGTTAGGTGCAAGGCCAAGAGAAAATAATGGCTAGTAAAACAGACACAGATACTTCCTCCATAGGCTTAGGGTTGAAAAAACTGACAAACAAACATTTCACTGCAAACAAAGATGAATTATGATAGCACAGAGCGATGGGATTAGAGGATCTGGGAAGTTCTTCCTGCCATCTTAAGGATGGAGATGAGAAAAGGAGGAGGCAGAGGAAACAGATGTGTACATGCCATGACAGGGTAGGAGGCTCAGCAGGTTGGAGGCTTTGAAGGAAGATCCTGGTGCCTGGAGCAAGAGAATGACATGACAGGGAGGGTGGCTGATAAGGGCAGGGAGAATGCTGATTTAGTCTTGGTACTTCCAGCAGCTAGTTAGATCAGGTGCTCAACAAACGTCAATTAAAATAAATAAATGGGTAATAATAATAAGAGGAGGAGGAGGACTATGAACTAGCTTGAATTTTGAGGATTTGTATTATTCCTATCTTGGGAAAATTAAAATTTTTACACAGTAATTTTCTTCCCTTTAATACAAGCAGAAATATTTTTGGCTTGTTAAGACTTTTTCCTTTTCATATATTTAAAAGTAATTTAGAGAGCTATAATTCAGCACTAAATACAGTATATAAAGTATTTATGATCAGCTAATGTGAAAAACATGCATCTTATGTACATCTGCTTCCAAAGGAAATATTTACAATGTTTACAAAGTTTCACTGTGGGTTTTAAAGGAATATAAATTGTATGATCTCTTTAAAAATGATCATCTTCCAAAAGGCTTACCAAATGAATACCCAAAGAGGAAGCTTGACCTTAACCATTTTTTTTTGTCTGCACTATTCAAGTCCCATAATACACACTGCCCAAGTAGAAGGAACACCTGTCCCTGATTATCTCATTTACAGACATCTCCCATCACAAAGAGATTCAATCATGTGACAAAAATACCTAAAAATAAACTCAGAGGAAGATACATTCATGAATCTAATCCATAATCACTCCTCTACACTGAAAAAGCACTGAGAAAAGAGTGCTGTCTGGCTCCTATTCTGTTATTGACAAAGTTACATCAAATCATTAGCCTGATTAGCCCTTACTTATCTTTTGGTAATGGGTGTAAGATTAGGTAGTTTTTATAGTGCCTTCTCATACAAAAAGACCATGCTCTGATGGCTTCTTCACATGTTTCTGAAATGTTATGAGAATATGAGAGTAAAAATCTTACTTAAAAACCAGTAAGAACAAAGTTCAATTTTCAGTTTCAGGGAAAGTCAATAAAGAATCACCAAAATTTTAAACTCTAAACATTTTCTTTGAGAAAAATCTTTCAATAAATGGAACATAGTTTGAACCTTATAGTGAGACCTCTCCTAAAATGTCATTAGAAGTGTGGAGATTTTTATTATTTTTAAAAAATGAAGAACTTAAAACAAATCCACCCATAGCAATAAAAATGATAAAATATTTGACAACCATGTTCAGGTCCAAAATGTACAGCTACATTAAGTGATGAAGATATAGAATGTTCCAATTTCTACACTCTGTATTTCTTGGCAGTCTGACTTAATTTTAGATTAAAGTCCTTAAGAAAGCATTTAATTCCATTTTTAAATATTAGGAACTGACCTCCTCTACCTACACTACAGTAAGAAATTTCCATTTCTATCTACATCATGCCACATGCCATTTTCACATCCAGCAGAGGAAATATCAAGCTCCTTTCTAGAAAGTACCACAAAATAATCAAGAGAACACTGGGTGGGGCCAGAAAATATGGGTTTATACTTGTCAGTACCATTAGGAGGTTGTAGGGATTGAAAGAAGTCATCTAATCTTTCTATGTCTAGCTTTTTCCAGGTGGGGAATGAGATAATACTTATTTTAGAATCATGAGAGGTACACAAAGTGCTGAAACATAAACAGCTATTCAAAACACACTTACTGGGTGCCTGGATGGCTTAGTGGTTTAAGCCTCTGCCTTTGGCTCAGGTCATGATCTCGGGGTCCTGGGATCGAGGCCCACATCGGGCTCTCTGCTCAGCGAGGAGCCTGCTTCCTCCTCTCTCTCTCTGCCTGCCTCTGCCTACTTGTGATCTCTCTCTCTGTCAAATAAATACATAAAATCTTAAAAAAAAAAAAAAAAAAAACATTTAATCACCTGTACATTCTGTTTGAGAGTGTTCAAAGGCACACCACCAACACCTTACCTATAGCATGCCTCTCTGGATCTAAGACTTTTGGCTTATGTTATGCTTACTTACTGTCCTACCTATAAGCCAGCATTACTGAATCCCACAGACACACACCTTTGCCGAGTTGGTATTTAGAAATATATCACGAGCCTTTCCTAAAGCCCTAAAACTCCAGGGTTTGATATGCTGACTACTCATTAGATCAGGTTTGGGTTTTTTTTGTTTGTTTTATTTTAAAGATTTTATTTATTTATTTGACAGAGAGAGAGAGATCACAAGTAGGCAGAGAGCCCGATGCAGGCCTCGATCCCAGGACCCTGAGATCATGACTTGAGCCGAAGGAAGAGGCTTTAACCCACTGAGCCACCCAGGTGCCCTAGATCAGGTTTTTTATTCGTGCTGTTCTGCCTCTCCTTGTTTCTAGTCTATGCTTCTGAAAATTGTTACAGTCCAGATTTTGAATCTTCAATGCCTTCATTCAATGGCTTCTAATGTTATGCCTATTTACTCTTAATCTAACAAATTTATCCATATGGCTTCTTCTTAACCTCATAAATGTCTGATATTTTCCTTCCCTCTAACCATCAAGTCATCTAACAGTGGAAACTTGCATTTATCCAAATTAACACTGGTATACTTAGAAGACAAGCAATGAACTATATTTTTGTTTATTATTGTGTAGAAATGACCATGTACTTTGAAAAAAATGTTTTAGATGAATATTTGTAGGACACAGAAATTTTATGTTGTCTTGTCACCTATTATATGTAATAATAGACTTATATATAATAGGTGACAAGACTCAATATATATGGAGAGAGAGAAAGGTATTAAGCTCACAATCCTTAACTGAGATGATATTAAGAAAAGAAATGACTGGGGAGCCTGGGTGGCTCAGTTGGCTAAGCGTCTGCCTTTGGCTCAGGTCATGATTCCGGAGACCCAGGATGGAGCCCCGCATCGAGCTCCCTGGTCAGCGGGAAGCCTGCTTCTCCCTCTCTCACTCCCCCTGTTTGTGTTCCCTCTCTGGCTGTGTTTCTCTCTGTCAAATAAATAAATAAAATCTTTAAAAAAAGAGAGAGAGATTACTAATCCATTTGTTTTAGTGGTGAGTATGTATTTATTTATCAGGCATTTTGTATATACCTGTCCTGTGACAACACCATATTAAACACCAAGGTTTCCCAGATGAAAACAATAGAATGTGACCTATAACTTCATACAATAACCATAATGCTAGGCACCAAATATTTCAACACCCAATCATGAGTGTATGTGATATGATAAATTAATAGAATGCACAAAATGCCTCATAAGCAAAAAAAGAAGGAATGATAAGTTTATAGTGAGAAGATTCAAGGGAACTAAGTGTCTAATGAAAAGTGCCTTCTGATTTGGGTCTTAAAGAATAATGACTTTGACAGAACAGAATAAAAGGGTGTATTCAGGTGGAAGGAAACAGAATGAACAAAGGCATGGAAACATAAAAGTACATGATATATTCAGATGTATTCAAGAAATATCTCACGTTGGCAGAAG